>BROE01000023.1:6111271-6178771 GCA_036571765.1 Plecoglossus altivelis | reverse complement strand
CGCTCTGTACTCTTAGCAACTGTGTCCTGTTTAACTGTGCAGTTGGGTTGTGTTTTATAGGGGGGACTGTGGAGTGACTGTTTCTACGGTTGCTGTTGCTACCCACTCTCCTGGTGCCAGATCTCCCGTGAGCTCAAACGGCGAGCAGCAGTCTATGCCAACTCCTCCTCCTCCTCCTCCTCCTCCTCCTCCTCCTCGGCCAGATACATGGCTCTCACCTCCCTGCAGGGGGCGCACTTGATTTAGAACAGGCAGGATGTGACATACGAGGCAAGACCACTTGGGGACAATTAAATCATTGAATTAAGTAGATTCAAATTGCTCGCTTCTTAATTTGGTCTGCTCCCATATCTATGGTTGGTTATCACTCACATCTATATTGCCTTTTCTACCTACCATTTGACCTCTGTATAAACTGCAAGCAACTGTTGATTGGATGTGTCTTGTACTTTAAGGCTTCTAAAATGCTCAAATCTCTGTTGTTGATGTTTTGTTCATATTCCTCCGAAGCTTGTTTAAATAATGTGAAACGAGCAAATGGCGAGAGACAGAAACTGGGTTTTCTGCAGAAAAGGTTGGCAGAGTTTCACAACTTTGAAATCTCTGATTCAGCGTGATGAGTCTTATTCATGACAATGTTATCAGGAACCAGTCTGCCTCGTTTGAGTGACTTCATGTGGTGAAAGAGTACCAAGGTACCGAACACAGGCATCTCAAATCATTCATTCTGTAGCTGCACTGCAATCATGTGAGTTCAATGTTCTGGAGGGTGAGATGTTCCGAATCGCCAAAGGGGCAGCTTACGCGTGACATCGTTGACATGGATACATCTGAACGTTTCGCAAGATCAATACTTGCTGACATGTACAGTTGTCAATGGCATCCATGAGACCTGTCCTGTTTGGCAAGTTCCTCTGGAAAAAAAGATGTGGTTATTCTTAGCTGGAATGTTGGGGTCGTCACATACATGACCGAATGCATTAAAAGCATCTAGAAAAAGTCAAAGAAGGACAAACTTGTACAAGTATTTGTAGTACAGCTCCACACAGACCTGAGTCCCATCACAGGATTAACACCAATGTTGTGTCTTGTCATCTCTGTCAACAATGTGACCTTTGACACGACCCCTTGAAGGTTCTTGGATGGTTGTGACAATGAGGAACACCTACTCAACAGACGTGAGGTTCGAACAATGGCTCTGCACCCCTGGGGCGGTAAGAGCGGAATTGAAAGTGTGCAGGGAAGATCTGGGAAACAGGCTCAATAAAAACTGGATGAACCAGATGAGGGGCCAGAATGTGAGATAAACCAGCGTGTCTACCTCAGCGTGCCTTATTCTATAAAACCCAGTCATCTTTCAGCATCTTGGCTTCATTGTCTCCCCTTTCTAGACTCTTCTATCCAGCTTCTCCTCCGGAAACGACCCAGGTATGAATGTGTTTGTCTTGAATTTAGCAAGGCTGCAGGGATCTAGAGGTGTCTTTCGTGTTCGGCTCGTCTGTCTTTATGAGAATATACATGGAACAGCTTTCTCTTTCCACGTTCCACATGTAGGACAGGACGAACTCTAGCAGCTACTTCAGCGATAACTACTGATAAACTCATTCTGAACACTGTCCGAGTAGTTTCACTGAGACACTGTTACGATTACACTCGTTGATATGTCGTGGTAAGCCTTCGCAGTAGGTTGCGGTAGCGAGCATGCAACAATATCTATTGTGGTATCTATTTGTGATGAAATGTTAAGTGCTAGTGGTATTTAAGTTCAGTAAGAAGCAGTACTGAAGAGGGTTATGGGAGCCAAATTGATGTGGTAAAGGTGTAGTTGAAGGTATCCAAGATCACCTTTAACGTCAATTTAACCCCTGAAAGGTCCATATTTCCTCATACCAAGGTTCACTTATGTAATAAGTTTAAATGTAAGGTATTGCAAACGTGTAGCATTTTCCCATGTAACTGCTATGTTGTTACTTTTCATATCGCTATGTACTTATATTTACATTAATGTAACCGTAATGAAAAATGTTCCCAAATGTACCATTCTCGCAAAAATGGCAAATGTGTTATTAATGGTTACTCGCACCGTAGATTAAATAACTAACAATGTATTATAACGTTGCCATCATAAAAATGCGCTGTGTATGGCGTAAACATTTGGCATGATAGCTGAACTCGGTTTTATTCATCTGTCATGCTGTTACAACTTGAACTCCACAGAATCATCGCCTAAACATGACCTCGAAGGTCGTCATTCAACAGCCCCAAACAGTCGTCATGGCAACGACATCCAACCAGTGGAGCTCAGGCATTTGTGACTGTACTAAAGAGATGAGCTCTTGTAAGTTTGAAGCGTATACACGCCTGTGTTAGCCGTCGTGTGTGACTCAATTGAACACACAAAGCGGCAAGCTTTGAAAGAGAGAGAGAAAGAACGAATAACAAAGAACAACAACAAAAATACACACACAAAAAATTAAGAACTGGTATGAAACTCATAACACTTTTTTCCCCAGGCTGTTTTGCGTTTTGGTGCTTCCCTTGCTTTGCGTGTATCACAGCGAAGGAAGCAGGAGAGTGTCTATGCCTGCCGCTGCTTGACTGGACCGGATTCATCCCTCCCGCGACCATGTCCCTAAGAGCCTCTTTACGCCAACGTTACGGCATTGAGGTGGGGACAAACAGAACACGAACACCTCAAGTCATGGCTTTTTTGCCCTTTTCCTTGACACTTAAAATGAGATAATTTGTCACCCGGTTGCACCCTTACACCGTCATTTGAAGTGAATTGTGTTCTTTTTCATTCAGATTTTTTACGATCTTGTGTACTTCCTCCTCATTGTCATTTGAATGGTGTCTTTCTCCTGGTCTATGCATTTCACCAATCCTTCATCTCACTCGAAACCAACCAAACCTGTTCCACTAACATATAGAATATAAAGGAGCTTTCCCCCATGTCCAAATATAACACACGAGACCTGTTTGTTCGACTGAAAGTCTTTTGTCAGAGAAAGGCTGAAACATCACTTTTCCCTTTCTGGTCGCCCACCTAGTTTCTGCTCATTGTCCTTAAATAATTATGCATCGGGGTTGTCGATATTTATTGTAAATGAATTGTCTGTAAAACTCTCTTTCTTACCCACTCGCTCACCCACACACACTCTCTCCTTTCTCTTTCTCGTTCTCTCTTGCGCGCTCTCTCTCTAATCCTTTCTCTATCTCTTTCAGGGCACCCTTTTTAAAGACTGTGTGTACTCTACCTTCTGTGGACCCTGTACCTGGTGTCAGATGTCTAGAGAGATGAAGGCTAGATTGCAACCCATCACACTCCTCCATTCGCGGCCTCACTAAAGGACCGCGTCTCGTCGTCATCAGAAACACACCTGCCAGATCGTCTTTAGGCACTGCCCCCGTCTGTTAACGCTGGATCTGTTATCTCCAATCGTAACGATGAACCATCTCCCACACACTGTCGTCATCGTCAACGCGCTGGCGACCTCGCATATCTCGTCCCATGTGTGGCGGAGCTCCGCTCGGCTGTTGTGGGTAGAGGTGTATGTGTGTCATCTGGTCACAATGTATATAGACAGATCCTGTGTCCTGGCACCTGGGCAGCCTATGCAGGCCCAAGCTAGCTCTCCAACATCACCATACTATCATTAAATTATTCTGGTGTTTATTCAGTTAGATCATTGCTCCATTCTCTTTGCTTCCAAGCTCTGCCAGAACTGTTACTATAGTGCTTGTCCTTGAAAGGTAAAACGTCTGTGAAGTTGAATGTTGTTGAAGCAGAAACGTACATGTTTAACACAAGACCCTGAATAAATATATTGCTGATACTTTCACTCATCTATTGATACTCTTTGGTCTATGTGCCATCCACTACTGGAAACATGTTCACGTGTATCACTATGTTTAAGAGAGTTATTCTTATACATCCTTTATGACAACGAAATCAATCTTGAGACGTATGCCTCTTCTCCATGACGTGAAACAATCGAAGGTCGTACAGTCCCATGCAAATCACTCATGCAAATGAAGACAGCTCCAGTTCCTGCAGTTCTGTATTGTCAAGCCAGTTTAGAACCTGGATCTTTCACACCCTGATTCCAGGCGAGTGACCAGGTGAATGCCCAGGTGAATGACCATGTGAATGACCGGGTGAATGACCGGGTGAATGACCGAGTGAATGATGGAGTGAGTGACCAGGTGAATGACCAGGTGAGTGACCAGGTGAGTGACCAAGCGAATGACCAGATGAATGACCAGGTGAGTGACCAAGTGAATGACCGGGTGAGTGACCAGGTGAATGACCAGGTGAATGACCAGGTGAATGACCAGGTGAATGAGCCAGTTAACTGTCTTCTGTTCCATAATTAGGAAACTCCAGTGGACTGATGAGAATTGCCGTAGACTATCATGTGAATCGTGGTTAATGTATTTCACCATCATCACACAGTTGGTGCAGATATGAAGGCACTTGTGGTCATTCAAGGGGAATGATCTAAACTGTATGTTGGTTTGGAATGAAGGACAAACAAATGGATCAATCAAGGAATACATACAATGAGAAGATAATGCATGTGGGTTGGATTGATTTTTGTCCGTTTCGTACAAAGGCTCTGAGGTTCCATGTCAACTTGTAGAACAAGTGGAAGTCAGATCGCGAGAGAGTAAACCTGCTCAAGCCATTTCCTACGCTTTCATCTTGTCAAGTGGACGCCGTCGAGACAACGTGTTGTTGTTGTTGACTAAATCCCAGGTATTTTTTCTGTTGGATAGAAACCATGACAACCAATGTCATCATCAACAGCCAGCAACCCCTGCCACCCCAGCCCCAACCCCAGACGGTCATAGCAGTCCAGAGCAGTCAGTGGAGTACAGGCATCTGTGGATGCTTTGATGACCTGCATATCTGTGAGTCTCCTGAAACGTATTTGTCTATTTGTGTCTTTCTAAATCAGTTTTCAGACTGGAGAGTTTAATTTAGAGGATGGGTACCTCACATTTTTAGTTCTTGGTTTTAATTAGGAATCGTTAACATTTATTTTGTGCCGTATTTGTAGACCTGTCATACTGTGAATTCTGCCTCAGTCAATACAATCACGGTTTAAAACTCTAACCTTATAAAAAGTGAGATAAGCTTTTGTTTCGTATCTGACCTCGATCTCTTAGGCTGCTTTGCCTACTGGTGCTTTCCGTGTTTCGCCTGCACCACTGCCTCTGAGTTCGGAGAGTGTTTCTGTCTCCCCCTGTTGGACATGGGGTGCAGTGGCACGCAAATGCTAGGGGTACCCAGCTGTATTCCTCCCATCTCCATGGCCATGAGAGTGTCGGTGCGCAACCGCTACGGCATCCAGGTGGGTCCAAAAGGGGCGCGACTGTCAGTAGAAGGTTTTTTTTTTCTTCCCCCCCCCCCTGGACTGGTAAAAATGAAGTTGTAATTTCTCCTCTAGGGGGACATGTCAAACGACTGCATCTACGTCACCTTCTGTAACGTGTGCTCCTGGTGTCAGATGGCCCGGGAGATGAAGAGACGCAGGCAGCCTTTCACTCTCATCAATGCCCAGCCAACATTGTTGGCCCAGGCCCAGGCCCAGGCTCAGGCCCAGGCCCAGGCCCAGGCCCAGGCCATGATTGTGGGAGCCTCCCCCCAGACAGGGGTCATCTTCAGCCAACCTCAAGGGTTCATGTGATCTCTGATATCACAAAGATTTTTTATTTGTCTTTTATGCGACTTGGTCCTGTTCCATGGACCCATGTTTCTCATTGTTTTAATGCATTATTGTCCCACGAGGAGTTGTAAAGTTCATTCTGGCGTTTGGTTTGTTGGCAAAGGAAATAATTTACAGTCTCCGTGCTCAGAAACTCAGAAACTCTCTTTTGTATTACGTACTGTGTGTCTGTGAAAATTTGTATGTTTTGTGTTTATGTGTGTGTGTGTGTGTGTGTACGCGTGAGTGTGTGTGTAAATGTGTGTGTGCATGAGGGTGGGTGGTGGAATGTCGTTTTCAAAACAGAAGGCTCTCTTACAGCACTAACTCAACAGTAGCCTCTAGAATTTGATGGTTTTACATTTCGATCGTTTATTAAGAGACCATGAAAACTTTTCGAAAGGTTATTAAAGGTTATTCTTACTGTTGCAAGTTAACCTTCATCAATCTGTCACAACGATAGGCATGAAAATAAAATGTATCGCGTTTAACTATCAAGTCAGTCTGAACTCTCTTGATATTCCAGTCACCTGCTTGTGTTTTTGCTTCGACTCAACAACTGAATGGTGAACTCCCCCAAAGTAGAGCACATCCAAAGTGATTATGGGCTACGTGTCGTAACCATGACGATGTGTGTATGGCTCCCTAGGATCTTTTCGCAGAGACTGATCAGTTGAAACCATAATACGTACGATACTGCGCTTAACACGATTCAGCACGGGTGAATCTGTGCGTACAACAAATGGAACACAACTGGAGAACAACGCTTGCATGTAACACAATAATACAAACAGGGTTTGTTTTCAAACGACCAACGTGACGTTTCTCAAGAACGTGCCGACAACAAGTCCTGGTGTTTTGATTGGCCCTCAGCTTCCAGCATCAACCACCTTCTCATTTCCACGGTAACGGTGAAGCATCTTTCCATGACAGCCACAATCCAACACAGGTTTGTCGACCACTAAAATCTCTCCCCGGTCATGACCTCCTACGCACACTGACCCTTTTCAGAAGCTAGGACCACGGTCTCTACAGCCCCTGTCAGTCTGTAGACGGTTCCGCCTCGTCGAATGCCCCTGGACAAACAAGACCACGCTCGTAGTTCCTCCGCGTCTGCCTCCTTTACCAAGCATAATGTTGTGCTCCGTCTGGCGAAACGGTTGGATTTGTCTCCCTTATCGTCATTCGATGGCACGTTGAACGGCTGATGGTGTCCCTGCACCGGAAGCCTTTCCCGAAGAAAAGACACGTCCTGAAAAAAAACAAGGGCAACTTTCACTTTAAAACAGAGTGCAGATTCAATCGGGTGGTTCCAAAATCACAGTGAGTTGTTTTCTTAATACTGTTCAAACCATGCCAAACATCTCCAGCTGACATCGAGATTCAGCTCATTAGAACCATCTCGTGGGTCAGCGTTCAGAAGTTCCACCTTGGGAGAACAATGTGTTCTGTGTTTAGTTCTGAAACAGCTCGAGTGTTCCTAAATGTGTCCCCCCCCCCCCAAAAAAAAGGGATTTAGGTCAGATGGACAACAAAACCATTCTCCACTAGTAACCCAAAACGTCTTCCTCTGTCCACCCAGTGTGCAGTACGCCACCTTCCACACCAGGTCTTCCAGCATCTTCCGCAAGGATACAGCCCCTCCGGATACACAGACAGGAACTGACTGCTCTATCTGCTCCTGACTTACAGTGAGTGTCACGTGTCAAGTTGATGTTGTTGTTTTGCTGAATGCTATGTGGAGTTGCTCACAGTCATGCTGTGGCTGTGTAGAGGTGTTGAGAGGACAGAGCAGAGCAGCAGATTTGGCTGTTGTCGGAGACATGCTCAGTTTGTCTGATGGGCGGGAGAAGCCGGTCAATGCACACGGCTCAGGGTCAACGCTGCGGTCGAGCTGTGAGCCGTATGGTTGTTGAACTACGTCACGTGAATGCTGCTGTTGAGGGGTTGTAAAATAGTGTACCGGTAAACATCCCAGGGTCAAGACAACCATGTAACTTGTCACCTGTGAGAGACTGTCGCCACGGTAACATGGTACCGTTCAGTCCGGCTCTCCAGTGGCTGGTGCTGTCAGGGAGACCAGACTGCTGACGTTGTTGACGGGATCACCTCAATGCCTTGTCTGCTAAGAGGATGTTGTCTGTGAGAAAATAAAACAGGAAGTCAAAGAGCTTTTGGTGTCTGACAACATCTAACCACATCCTGTCTAGCTGGTTAATTTCTCACTTGGCATCAAGCGATCAGTCAGTCACGACCTGAAGGTGGAAGATTTGCAATGAGCGTGCGTGGTAACATTAACAGTTCATTTGAAAGACTCAGACATTTCAACAACAGCCCACATGGCTGAACGTGTTGTGGGAAAAGTCCTGTTCATGTTTGGTGAGCAGCCATGATTGAGTGAATCTACTACAACGCCCCATTATTACAGTGCATATACCATGGGATCAGTTTCCAAAAACAAGTTGGATGTCCAAAAATGAACCACTCCCTTCCTACATAACAGCCCTGATCCCCTGTTTTTGAGTTTATGGTTTGCGATTGCGTAATTCCCCAGACATCTGGACATCTGCCAGATGCATAGGCTGAAATGGTGAGATTGGGAGTTTTGCACAGCAGATTAAAGACAATGAGTCCAAACATGAAACTCAATGTCCATTTAAGGTTATCTCATCCCACACTCAAACATTCTGTATGCTAACTTAAAAAATGCATACAGAAAATCTAACAATTCATATTGTATGCTTTTCTAAATATATGTAGTATCAGTAAGAGAAAGTACATTTTGTTTGATGGGATTTTCCTGTTTGTTTCCCAGAAGATAAAACATGTTTGCATGTGTGACAGCCCTGTCCAAGGTCCTTCGCTTCCTCCTCTGGCTCCTCCTTCTTAGTGTGGGTTGCCATGGCGGCAGAGTGCTGGTGGTCCCGGAGGATGGCAGTCACTGGGTCAACATGGAAGTGATCCTGCGAGAGCTTCACTCCAGGGGTCATGACCTAACCGTGGTGCGTTCCGCCAAGAGCTGGTACATACCTGGGAACTCTCCTCTGTACAGTCCCATCACAATCACTCCTCAGGACGCAGACGACAGCGGCGGGGGCCAGTTCATTGGTCCGGATTTCTACGCTGTCTTGATGCAGCGCTCGCTGGATCTGCGTCGGATGACCCCCGTCCGGCGATTCCTGGAGCAGCAGAGGGACGTGGCATCCATGCTGGTCATGTTCCACGGCACGGCTCTGCGGATGATCTCTGCCATCTTGGAAGACTCGCTCCTGACCTCCAGACTCAGGGGGTTAGAGTTCGACCTGGTGCTGACTGACCCTGCGTTCCCTTCGGGTGTGCTCCTGGCCCACTACCTGGGCTTGCCTATGGTCTACAACGTCCGCTGGCTCAACGCAGGAGAGGCCCACATGGCCGTTGCCCCCACCCCCCCGTCCTACGTCCCCATGTACAACTCCCTGTTCTCAGACAGGATGGACTTCCTGCAGAGGATGGAAAACATGCTCCGCCACGTGGCAAGCCTGCTCCAGGAGCGCCTCATCATCCTTCCCCTGTACGCTCGCCTGCTCCGACATCACTTCCCCCCCGGGGCCGACCTGCTTTCCATGCAACGCTCGGCCGACGTCTGGCTGATGAGGGTGGACTTTGTCTTTGAGTTCCCGCGGCCCACCATGCCTAACGTGGTGTATGTGGGGGGGTTTCAGTGTGGCCCACCTCAGCCCCTCCCGGCCGAACTGGAGGGCTTCGTGCAGGGCTCAGGTGAGGCCGGTGTGGTGGTCATGTCTCTGGGCACTCTTGTGTCGGCCCTGCCCATGGAGATAACAGAGGCTATCGCCGCAGCCTTCGCTCAGCTTCCCCAGAGGGTGGTGTGGAGGTACCTGGGTCAGAGGCCTTCCTCTCTGGGTAACAACACGCTGCTCCTGGACTGGCTCCCCCAGAACGACCTCCTCGGACACCCCAAAACCCAGGTCTTTGTGTCCCATGGAGGCACCAACGGCCTGTATGAGGCCATCTACCACGGGGTGCCAATCCTGGGCCTGCCTCTCCTCTTTGACCAGTTTGACAACCTTCTGCGCCTGCAGGTGCGAGGGGCGGCGAGGGTGCTGGAGGCCGGCAGTCTGACCTCTGAGGACTTCCTGGTGGCTCTCAGAGACGTGCTGGAGAACCCCTCCTACCGCCACAGCATGCAGAGACTCTCCCGCCTGCACCGCGACACGCCCGTGTCCCCGCTCGCCAGCGCCACCTTCTGGATCGAGTATGTCATGAGGAACAAGGGAGCAGCTCACCTCCGCTCACAGGCCTCCAGCCTGGCCTGGTTCTCCTACCACAGCCTGGATGTGGCAGTGCTGTTCCTTACCCTCGGCGGAGCTTCCCTCTGGGCAGCCCTGTCAGTCTGCAGACTGCTCTGCTGCTACAAATGCTCCAGGCACAACAAGACCAAGGGGGATTGACGTAGAGGAGATGTTTTCATCTAGCCATAGAATGTCTGCGCATTTTAGTTTAGATCGCGTGTTCCCTGAAATTCATGTCGAAATGTAACATAAATAGTTTGTGTGAAATAAAATTGCGTGATTTTATTTTCTCATCATGTTATGATGAATTGTAATTTCACGATATAGCTATAAAATGTAACCAACTTGAATTAAAATACTCAATTCAACGTAAACTTTTGGTTTCCATTTAGAACATTATCTTTCCACAAAACAAAACATTTATAGTTCCACACCTAAGCCCTCATCAGTCATCTGGTGACATTTCAAAGAAAAGAAACGAGATGAGAGTGATTAGACCCTCCTCTCTCTGAAATCATGTGGTAAAAATACAGCCAGGATTCATTGTCTTAACACACCTAATCTCCCCACACAATCTGAACAGTGCTGAAGACTTTTTTCCTGTGCTTGAATGCTTGAAAGTTCACTGAGGGTAGCCTACTGTGTACATATGGTCAAGTACACCTACAGCTAGCGCTGCGCAATCCGCTATGAGTACACGATTCTCGTTTATTCGCACTCATACATTTCTAAGACTGTTTGAGCAATACATAATCGGCTGTTATTTGGTTGGAGTGATTTCAGACGAAGTGTCGGCTCTTGCTGCACTGCACACACTGGTAGACCAATTGCGATCACTGTAGTGTGCGTCATCGCTGTCTTGCACAAGGATACGCACACGCTCGTTCTTTCTCACGCACACGCAGAAAAACACAGTCCCGCACGTTTGTTTCTACTGATAGAAAATCGAAAAGCTAGATGAGGGATTTGTTTCTAATACAATTTTACCACAACACCGACACATAATTCTGACATAATTCTGCCTTGAATGATTAAACCCTAATGGCTTGCATCTCATTGAATGCTCACAGTGAACGAGCAGAGGATGGTAGTTGGGGTTTAAAATTGACACATTGTTAAGATGCTTGTAATCCACTGGTGCAATACAAGCCACAAGTTCCTAGTCCTCCTCTCCAGTTCGTTTAATCAAACATCTTCCTCCGTCATCCAGTCTCGAGCGCATAGACTGTTGAGATGTTTTAAAAAGTGAGAGAGGTAAAGGGGAGGTAGTGCCCTGTTTTTGTTCTGGAAAAGAAAGGCGTTCTCCTGTCCCAGGATGTTGCCTTTAAAGCTGAAAAAGTGGGTTTCCTGCAGAGGAAATAGTTACGAAATAGACAAGGCCGAGTGAAGGAGCCGTGTACACTTCAGCGCGGACACTGAGCACAGGTCGCCCAGACGTGGATGGAACGGAGCTTTCTGGACGGACCCACGTTCTTTTCATGGAAGCTGAGTATGAACGATGAAGACCTATAAAACCCAACTTTATGCTCACGATTGGCAAGCTGTTGTTTTGTTTTGTTGCGTACTTTAAGCGAATCTGACATTTTGTGGCGTGCACCTGTTGACCCTCCCGGTCATGGAACGACATCTTCAGAAGGATGTTAGTGGTTGTCTTGGTTGTCATGTAGCTGTCAGTGAAATATTGCTAACATGTAGTTGTTAGATTTTGATAAGGAAAACATTCTTACATCTGTGTGGAACTTGACTCATCTTTCAGAGGTACACTGATTCTACAGTCAAGTCTTTACCTGTTCATCAAACAGAGGACACACCTCTGGACTAATCTCATTTTAGATATCTCTGGTAGCAGTCTATTTCATCGATTTTCCTCAAAGGAGCGATTACATTTTATAGCAAGTAATTGGATGGGCTCAACCGTAAAACTGCCTGTCATCGCTTTCAAGGAAGAAGAATTGAGCCACAGTACCCTGCTACTCCTCGTGTTCTCGCTGCAGTTTCTCAGGGTTTCCCTCCTGCTTGAGAGACAATGTCCCATAACGACAGCTGCAACCTGTCCCTGGACAGTGACACTAATGGTCTAACCTACATCTACAGCTTTGCATTTTCCCTGGGTCTGCCATCCAACCTGCTCTCCCTCTGGGGGCTGTACCAACTGGGCCGCTCTGGCGGGGGTGGCTGCCAGCTGGTCTACATCCTCAACCTCTTACTCTCCGACCTCCTCCAGCTGCTCACCCTGCCGCTCTGGATCCTCTACTTGCAGGAGGGCCACAGATGGCACTACGGACAGCCCGCCTGCGAGTTTGTGGGTTACATATTCTACGTGAACGTGTACGCCAGCGTCGTTTTCCTGTGCCTCATCGCGCTCGACCGCTGCCTGGCCATCGTCCATCCCCTGAGCTGTCGTGGCGTGCGAACGGTGAGGGTGGCGGCGGCGTCGGGGGTGGTGGTGTGGACGTTGACCTTCCTGTTCTGTCTGATTGGACTCCTGAACACGGTGTTCGATGCGGACAGAAAGCTCTGTCTGGAGCAGTACCCCGTCAGCCACAGGTTCGCCCACTTCAAGATCGCCTCCGTGGTTCTCGGGTTCCTTCTGCCTTGCGGAATACTGGGGTAAGTAGGCGTGGTTTAAAAGGGATTTCATGCACGTTTAGTCCCACCATACCGTTTCTATTTCTACATATGAATGTTTCCAGACAATCATACTGCATCTTTAGGGACACACTGATAGTGTTTATCTTACTCCTACAATCCCTCGCAGCTATACTTCCGCCCGCATCCGTGTGACCCTACAACGCTCGCCCTCCGTCTCCGACCACGAACGCAACAAGATCGTCGGCATCCTCACCCTCATCACCATTAACTTCATCGTGATATTTGGACCATACCACCTTGTAGGGGGGTACAGGTTTGTGTCCCTGCTCCTGACCGTGAAACCCTGCCAACTGGAACAGTCCATTTTCCTGACCTACCGGCTGTGCTACGGCCTGACCAGCCTCAATACCCTTCTAGACCCCCTGTTCTACTTCTTCCTGTGCCACGATGCCCGGCTTGAGCTCCGCAGGTCTCTGCCCTGCCTGGGGCGTCGGCACAGAGCGTCCAAGGAGGTCCCTCTCAGTGCCAGAGGTCATCATGACCAGAGTATCAGCGTTTAGGATAAACAGACCCGAGGGGACTAAACAAACTGTGCTGGCCCTGTTCCCTGGCCTTTGAAAGAATGAGTCTGGCCATTGTGTTTGCTGTTCTCTGTGGATGCATTCAGTCGCTCTCGAAGGAGGGAGGGTCCTCAGTTCGAGGAACTGACTCACTTTTCCAGCTTAAGGAACAATGGGTGTTGAGAATGAAACGTAGCAATTGTGCCACCCCTTGGGAGAAATGTTGCATGCTGGGACTTGCAGTGGCAGTCTGAGGGGGGAAATATTCTGTATGTCAACGAACACGATACAACTTATTCTGCAGCTCGGAGACTTTTGAACGTTGATGGAGATCGGACACAATGTATGAACTCTCTCCAGTTATCTCCTGCGGCACCATTGCAAAGATGTTCAGTAGTCACGAAGTTGAGTTATGTGACAGGATGGATTCCATAAAGTATGATACGTTGTCTTTTTGTGGTTTTATTTTTCATTTAATGATTTGTATTGGCGTTAACATTTGAAAACAAATAAAGCATTTCATAACCCAAATAAACGCATTGATACGTGTTGCACGATGCAATTTCATCATTGTCACAGTTTCGCAACTTCTGTCTTTTAAAATGAGAAAGAAATGCACAGTACACAATCCTCTGATGTTGAAAGTTTTTGGTTCACCTTTTGGCAGCTTAGAAATACATTTGTGGTAAATTTATTTCCCAGACAGATAAAAGCAGAAATTCTATCTCATTCAATTTAAACAGTCACAATAATAACTGCAGAACTGCTGGGATCATGACATTCAAATCAACTAATTTCTAAATACTATGCAATTACAGTCAACAAATACAGTTCTAGTAATGTATCTAAAAGCTGGTACAACATTACATAATTTCAATAACATTTCATTTGAGTTTTCAGTTTTGTTTTTTGAGGTAGCATAACACTGTTTATAACACTAATTCAAATGAGAAAATCAGACAAAGGTCTGTTCAAGATGGTATTTCAAGGCTTTTCTCACATAGGTTATAGCTATGGTCTTCAACCTCACAACCTTTCAGTACATATCAGTACAGTACCTTCTCCTCAGAACCTCCTGTTCCCCAGAACCTCCTGCTCCAGAGAACCTCCCTCTCCTCAGAACCTCCTTCTCCTCAGAACCACCTTCTCCTCTCCTCCTTCCCATTAGGATGGTTGTTTCTCTATTGCTTCTCATCCCTTCCTTTATCATCCTCTTTCTGTTCAGGAGGAGGGGTGACGGTGCTCTTCTGTCTCAACAGCATCTCTGAGGTGTTGATAGAGGACTGGACTGTGCTTCGTCGTCGTGACAGCTCCCCTATGTCCTCTGCCAGCACGTTTTCCAGAACGACGCAGAGGGACTGACGGATTTTGATGCACAGGTTGGGGCAGCTGAACACGTAGAGAGCGGGATTGAGCACGGCGTTAAGGAAGGAGAATGTGGCAGCGTAGGGCAGGTTTATGGCCGTGATGCCCTGCATGCGTGATCCGCGAGGCGCCAACGCTTCCAGGATGCTGAGGATATGGTACGGCGCCCAGCAGGCCACGAAGCTCACAACCACGGCCACGATCAGGCGCACGAACCTGAAGGAGCTCCGGTGGCCTCTCTCTTTCAGTCTGCAGTGCACCATCACATAGCTGCTGACGATGCACGCCAGGGGAAGCAGGAAAGCCACGATGAGTTTGACCACAGCGAGGGCCTCCTGCCTCGCCCAGCACAACCCAGAAACATCAACTTCTCCCTCGGGTAGAAATTTGGCATAATTATAATAACACAAAACTTGGCCAGAGCGCTTTTCGATGGTGTCACGGAAGAGATAAAAGGGGATGGTGCAGACGATAGACACGACCCAGATAAGGCCACACACTCTGCTGACCACCTTGATGTTCCTATGGTTCTGGGCCCATATTGGCTTAATCACCACCAGACAGCGATCCAGGGAAATGGCTCCCAGCAGCAACCCACTGACAAACATGTTGAGGAAGAAGATGGAGGAATGTATTTGGCAGAAGGTGGTGCCCAGGATCCAGGTATTACCTTGGGCCATGAAGAAGGTAAAGAAAGGCAGGGAGGCGGTGGCCAGGAAGTCGGAAGCTGCCAGATTGAGGATCCAAACGCTGATGACCGTGCGGCGCACTCGCAGGCCGATCACACCCAGGATCAGCACGTTCTGCAGGATGCCCAAGGCGGAGATCAGGCCGTGGATCCACACCATGGCTGAGCTGCTTCCATTTCTGGAGGTGGAGTTAACCATCTGTTCGATCAGGGGGCAATACACAGGGTGGCTGGTGTTGGACATTTTGGGAAGGCTTCTGAGGCGTTGCAGCTGATTGGCAGATGCAGTCCGGTCTTGCAATGAATCCTGGGAAACAATTAAGGACATTTTCATACATTTACTTGCAGCATGTTTTAATTAAACCAAGACTTTCATTTTGTTTAATTATTTCATTTTTAATCACAAGGACAATGTTAGATATTTCCCTAACAAGCATTACTTGCATTATTTTATCAAATACAAATCTGGGAAATATTGGATGTTATGGAAGAACCGCAAAGGCACCGTGATACCAGCTAATCCTTGCTTTGACCATTACAACTCATGGGATGATTGATAAAATCATACTAACTGTCATAATGTGGCCTACTGTATTTCATGTAGGAAGTGTAACCACCCAAAATAGAACGAGTGTAGCCTGCACGTGAAGTAAAATGATCGGAGATAATCATCAGTAGCTATAATTAAATCTAAGTATCTGATGATCTCCTCAGACCAACGCGGAAAGGTATTTTCAAGCACCCAAACATTCTATGACAACTTTGACAGCTCTGATCTAATACGTTTTGTCTCTTAGAGGGGGAATATGGCGTGATGAGTCCGGTCTTACGTGAATTGTGTCTCCTATCAGCGGCCTAGGCGTTAAAAAAAAAACTCCTGTGCTAAGCCAGGATTATAAAATAGACATGAATTACCTACTCTATCCTGAACATAGCTATGCAATGGAAACCCTTGCGATTTACATGATTGCTCTATAAATAAACTGGTGATTTGTTGACTGATTGATAACCTTGACTGATTGATAACCTTTATTCGAATTGTGGTTTTGTGAAATAAATTGCAATCGCTGATAAATTGGATATGTTTCAAAGGATGAACACCACTGCTCTAAGGCGCCGTTCCTCCTCCAGACATCTCCTCCAAGATCATTTTTGACGCATAGGCAACTCGAGTCACATTATGCAGAATCTTTGCTTACGCACATGAGAGACAAGAAAAATATATAATAACCAGAGCGTGATTAACTTAGACCAAGGCGTATATTTATGAAAGCCTGCCATTGCCCACCTGCAAATGTTGATTTGGGCCAGAAAGATCTTATCTTTTGTGGCTTAGTTTCCGTGTGCCAAAGATTTCAGATAATAGTTTCCTGTTTTTGACATCAGTAACGGAATAACATATTAGCCTATACATCCAACCACCATTACAACATGGTTTTAAACACATGTTAAATAAACAAATACGTAAGTAAATAAATAAATAAATACGTAGATAAATACATTAATAAATGGCAGAAATTTTGACTATTTTAAATACGAATGTAAGTTTACCATTTTGAATTAGCCAGTAAATTATAAAACATATAAATATACTAAAATAAAACAAAATTACCTGCGTCCTTTCAACTGCAGTAGGTATTCGTGGGCAGCAGATCGATTCACCTCTTGCCAGACAAGTAAACAGGTCAAGATCAGAACTGAACATGAAATGCTGATGAGGAAATGTTTAGCTTGTACAACCCATGTACCCGACAGCTCAATTTACATGAAAGGAAGTTTCATACAAGTTTCCAACCCCAAATTCAATAGGGTGCTTGTTTAGCAAGGTGTAACAACTTATAAACATGTTTATATTCTATGAGATGCTAGTATCCAACATCAGTCTATAAGATCTGTCTGGAGAGTGCGTTACAGAATCTCGTGATATCAATTAAACAATTGGACACATGACTATTGGTTGTAGCGGGTTTATATTTATATTTTTTCACTTGTGCTTATCGAAATAAAAGGCATAAAAATGTAATTACATGTTAAACCGACATTATTTGTACTGCAGGATTTTGACTGACAACAAGTACATCTTAACAGGGGTTCGTATATACACCAGGCAAGCTTAGTTATGTATATGTTAAGGTGGCACATGCCCTCACAGGTATAGATCAAATGTATGGGTTACATTTACACGTCTAAAAGTATCGGCTAATGAATACTGCGTTTATAAAATATGCAGAAGTGTGACTTAAACAGAAATGTATCTAGATGACCAATACTGAACCTACGCCCGCCGTAAGTGCTATCTTTTTTCTTGTTGCGTGATGGCATCCTTGCACTGCGGTGTGTCTTTTTCACACATCCACTTTGAGCCACCCAGCGTTCTGCTTTCGAAGACTCGAAGCTTCTTTTCGAAGCTCTCGAAAGAAGCCAAGTGTGACCCATCACTACCACTGAACCGCTAAACACTGCGACCTGCTGGAAAAACAAGGATACGCCGTCAACTTCAATGCAGTTGACAAAGAAATTGAAATACGGTGCTTTTTTTATTACAAAGTGTGGAGTGCAAATTGTGCTATATTATGGCTAAATGAAGATATAAGGAAAGTTGATGGTGTCGGCCCATATTCGTGTGACAGTGATTGTGTGCTGTCTGGACACTGTCTGCTCTCTTTCCGACTGCTGCTTAAACCATCTCTCTCTCTGAGCTCAAGCAGCCCAGCATGGTGAAATGGTTAAAAGGGTAAACCAATTTACATGACATAATATAGGTTGCATACGCCTAAGTAAAAAAAAAAAAAAAAGAAGAATGAAAACATGTTCCGTGTTTCTGTGGACTTCAGACTGCTATTAGTAATCAGTTTCACACTGGTTTTTGGTATTCTAAAAGATAGTCATTCATAATCTGAATCGAATCCCTTCATTTGGGCAACCACTTAACTGACAGACAGCATCACCAATATATGCGGATCTATCCCATTTGGACCAGCCTTTAATTACCAAACCAATAAAGGAAAACATTGTTTGACAGACGAGTGTCTTAACCAATCATAGGCCTGATACTGGCCTTTGGGTGGGTTTTGTTGAGGGAGGGGTGGGATTTCGAGGTCATTCAGTCCCATTCTCATTCACTCTGTCGGCGTGCGTTTGTGGGGACGGGTAGTTGGAGTTAAGGAGTTGCCGGGCAATAGTGCACCACAAACGTTTGTTCGGGAGGGGGACTTCGCAGCAGATTATAATACAAAAGAGAGAAAAAGAATCCCCGGCGACTACTTTCTTCAAACACTTCACCGCGACGCCTGTATTAGCTTAATATAGAATACCTGCACGAAATCAATGTGGTCTTAGCTGGCTAAGAAGCGATATAGGTTAGCCGGCTATTTGCTAACGACATCCTCCCTCCTCGTCATAGCATCATAACGTTAGCTTGCTAGCTTACTAGCGTGAAATTTGCTCTTGAGGCGAAATCAACTTGACAGCCCGGTGTTGCTCCGAAGCGCAGTACTTTGCTTGAGCGAGATATCAAGCTAGTGAGGCTAATTAAATAGCCTGCCAACGTTTTGAGGTAGACTACTGGGGGTCGGATCTTCATTTCAACGTTACCCGTTGGTATCAACATCCAACTCCCAACACCTTCACTATTGCCCCTCTCCCACCACCCGAAACACTGGAAATCCACAAGCGGCCGGAGAGCGGCGACGGGCCAGCGAAGCTGGGGGTGGTACCGGACGCACACGGAGTCTTAGCGGCTTCAGATAAGCATAGTCGTGGGGATCTACCGACGACTATGGACGGGCTGGCGGTGGAGGTTCGCGGCTCGAATGGGGCCTTTTACAAGGTAAACATTTAGACAAGTAAATATTAACTGTCAGGAGAAATTGGTCGACAAGTGTTGGGCAAACTGGAAGAAGGACAAACTGTTTTGTTCTGTTGCTAGCAAGATAGCCAACTAAGCTAGGCCAGTCAGCTAGTTAGCTAACGACGTAAGCTAGGTAGCTAACCAGAATTTCTAGAGTCGCATCATTTTAAGAGGCCTGGCTAGACAAATGATAACGTCGTATGGATAGCGTAGCTTCTTGTTAGCACCTCAGGCTTGGACGAAGCTCACACATGCTTATTCAAAACAGTTTATTAATTGTGTGTAACCAGCTTGCTTATTGCACTGTTCGATATCTTCTGGGGCGAGTTAACTTGATAGTTTGGAACTGGGTGGTAATGTCTCCGGACACTCCTTGCGCTGGGTCGGATACTTTAATATTAGCTGGCGAGCTAGCTAGCAACACACAACGTTGATTTTCGGTGAGTTTCAGTTTGTCTAAGGATAAGACAAGAAAACGGTACGGATATTGCCGAGCACCCTTCGGTAAAATAATGCACATAGTGTGTCGGTGCCTAAAACTCATCCCTTAAACGTGAACCCTTAAACGCTCTGCCAGGTTCTACAAAAGTAGTTGCTGGAAAAAAAATGTGCCTAGCAGTTTTTCCCTCATAAAATTGGTAGCTAACTGTTCAGCCTTTTTTTGCTGTACCTCTCTAGCTCAGCTGCCATGTCTATCAAAACTGCCTATGTACTTAAATGCCCATTCACATTGGCATTGGGACCATCTTAGTTGTGCACTATTGTTCCCCAGCAATGCATCAGCAACATCTCCTATGTAACACACTCAATCATGTAATGTGATCACATGATCACTCATGAAGTCATTCTTCCCTCCAGTTATAGTCCAATTCCGTGAGGTCGTTGCTGCGGACCTGGTTTTGGTTGAACAGCCTACCTAGCACGTTGCCTCTGTAGCGCTTAAGTGGCCTAATGACACATCAAATGGCCAGGCTTCACCCAGCCTGTGGCTGAGGAACCAAAGCAGGTGTGACAGGACCAGTTGCTGCTAATCTGACCGCTCAACACTGACTGCTGTCCTCCTCTTACTGTCCCATTACCCTCCTCCTCTCCCTCCTTCCCATCCACTCAACTTCAACGTTTTTGTCTTCCGACCGATTATCGGCGATGGCATCGCTCTTCCTCTCTCGTCCTCTCTCCCCCTGCCCTCTATCTTGCCTCCTGCTCCCCTGGTGAGGCAGAGTGCGGTGTAGAGACTCGCTGGCCTATATTTACTCTGCCTCACCTGCTTCTCACTTTTACTAGGTGACAGGCTGGCGTCCATGGACATTTTCCACTTCACCTGTTCGTCCACCTCTTCGTTCACGTTACCACCTACATGGCACGCCACTAGCCTGACACAGGATAACTCTGCGGGCTCTGATTTAAGGGGGCTTTCTAGAAGTAAACAATTTAGGTCAGTTAGGTCAGGTTCTATTTAAGATGAACTGTGCGTGTGTCTGTGTGCTAATTCGAATATGTTGTACCAAACGTTTTTGGCCATCTGTTTTTGAGAGTCATAGGAGAGAGGTGACACTCTCTGAGTGCTCCTGCATCTGACCACGTCTGCGTTGGGCCCCGTCAGCCTCCAGGGCCCACCTGAGCCCGGTCATGCCCACTCTAGAGCTCCCTCTCCAGCCCCAGAGGAGAGGGACATGTGGGCCAGCACATGGGCGAGGACCACGGTCATCAAATCACCACGAGGCCAGCGGAGACTTCCTGGTTCTTCTCCCCGCCCTTCCTCCCCCTCCTAACCCCATCCTGACAGGTCTTGTGACCACACAGTCACTCCAAATAGAGAAGGGGGGGGTGGTCTTACCTTTGACCCCAGAGTTCTTCCTGAACGTGACACCTGACCCTTCGTACGGGGAGAGTTCGACTGTTTGATACTGATACACTGCCCTCGCCGTTTCTTAGCATGAAATTGAGCATGGTACGTTTGGGATTTTTCCGTCGCTGGAAGGGCTTTGCCCCAATTGAGCCCTGTAGCTCGTCCTGACAGATACAGCAGCGGTTGCATTGACAGTGAACCCCCCCAGGGAGTTCCAGAACACCAGTAGAGATGTTAAGTCAGACTTGCAGGGTGCGTGGAAGAGCTACGACCTGAGGGCTGGGGGGAGGGGGTTGGGACTCATGTGCAAGGAGCTGTCCAGCGTTCCCACTCATCACTCATGCTCCTGAAACCTTAGCCCAATCTCCGGGGCACGGACACCCCCTGACACCCCACCCCTCTTCCAGCAGGTGAAATGTGAAATCCTCCTCCCCGTCTTCCCTCTCCTGGCTCTGGTTCTCTCCCTCTTGAGAGACCCCCCTCAGTCCCTTATAAGGTAGTGTCACAGTGGCACCCCCTCCCCCGTCCCAATGTAAAAAGGCCCCGGGCACGAGGACAGATTTGTGGAGGGCAGTGATGGACGAGCAACAGATATAGATCTATTTTTCCTCGCTCTCTCTCTCTTTTTCACTTGGCAGTTGATCATGGATAGTGTCATGTCCTCCCTATAGATGGGTGTCTGCTATATCCACCGGTAGTCACATGGTGCCTGCCTTACGAACTGAAGGGTGGGTACGCAAGTTTGTAGAACATGTGGGTTTCCTGCCAACACACACACACTTCTCTCCCACTCTTCATCGAATCACACACAGATGACACACTACTAACTCACATTTTATTGAACTCTGAGTGTGTGTGTTTGTGTGTGTGTGTGTGTGGTCAGTCTAAAGGACTCGCCAAGCTCCCTGTCTCCTGGCTGCTTGCAGTCAGAGAGGTGTCAAGCAGCCATGCTAGACAAGCCCCCCCCCCCCCCCCTCTTAGACGGCTCCTCGGCCTGGATAGCGTCTGTGTGTGAGCTA
The DNA here is from genome assembly GCA_036571765.1 of Plecoglossus altivelis. Lineage (NCBI taxonomy): Eukaryota > Metazoa > Chordata > Actinopteri > Osmeriformes > Plecoglossidae > Plecoglossus > Plecoglossus altivelis. The sequence goes on along the minus strand of BROE01000023.1, from coordinate 6,156,848 downwards.
CTGCTCCGAACTGCGTTCATCACAGTGGCTTGGCTGGGACCACCTCATGTTTTCTAGGGAATTAAAAGGAATCTTAATGTTTGTTTGTTTTTGTTCCCCCCCCTCTGTGTTTTTAGGGCTTCATCAAGGATGTCCATGAAGACTCCCTCACAATAGTATTTGAAAACAAGTAGGTGGTTTCCTTCTCATCATCACTGTATTCTACCCTAAAACATCCGTAGTTGTTTATTTACCGGCTGTCCCCCCATACTTGTTAACACATGTGCTAGGACGACTTGCAGCTGTCCAACAAAATAAGCCCTTTCAAGTTCTACCACCCTTCTCTTTCCAGCCATATACTTTCTCTTCTTATTGTCCCCTGTCCCCAGCCCTCTCTCTCTCTCCTGTGTCCCCAGCTTCCTCTCTCTCCTGTGTCCCCAGTCCCCTCTTTCTCCTGTGTCCCCAGCTCCCTCTCTCTCCTCTGTCCCCAGCCCCCCCTCTCTCTCTCCTCTGTCCCCAGCCCCCTCTCTCTCTCGCTCTCTCTCCTCTGTCCCCAGCCCCGTCTCTCTCTTTCCTCTGTCCCCAGACCCCCATTCCTCTTATCTGCTCTGCCCCGCCTGTCGGATCAGGGGGTCTGTCCCTAAAAATAGTCCCTGGTGGTATGCAGGCATGAGGGGGTAAAACAGTGGCTCCTGCCACGCCTGGACTACACCCCCCTCCGCCCCTCCCCCCTCCCCTCCCCCAGAGGTAGTTATGAAGTCTCTGGTTGTGCAGTATCGTAGCAAACTCAGTGATTTATGATGAGGCCTGCTTTGCTCCAGTGGTTGGTTATGAGGAAGTGTCATCCCCTGAAGCAGTACATTAGCAGGTCTTCATAGAACGCAAAGTGGTTTCGGTGTGTGAGCTGTGTCCACAGTTGTTGGGTGACTGTTTAGCTTCAATGGGGTGCGGTGAAGGGGGGGCTGACAGCCTGTTGTCTGTTGTTGACTAGGAGCTGACTGACAGGTGTGTTGGTTTGTTTCCCCTCTCTTTACACCCCCCACCTCTTACTTTATCTCTCCTCTGTCTCTCTTTGTCTCTCTCTCTCTGTCTCTTTCTCTCTGTGTCTCTCTCTCTCTGTGTCTCTCTCTCTCTCTCTCTGTGTGTCTCTCTCTCTATCTCTCTCTCTCTCTCGCTCTCTCTCTCTCTCTCCCTCCCTGTGTCTCTCTCCCCTGTAGTTGGCAGCCAGAGAGACAGCTGCCCTTCAGTGACGTTCGTCTACCTCCTCCAGCAGACTACCACAAGGACATTGGCGAGGGAGAGGAGGTGGAGGTAGGCAGGACCCCACCATGTCCTCCACCCACCTGTGACACACATTCAGAAACGCACACAAACATGCATACTCCCATTCATAGTTGCAGATTATGTACCAGGCCAGGTCCTGCCAGAGTTGACCTAACATCCCCCTCCACTCCACTCCACTAACCTGTCCCCTCCTCCAGGTGTACTCACGGGCCAATGAGCAGGAGCCATGTGGCTGGTGGCTGGCCCGGGTCCGAATGATGAAGGGAGAGGTGAGTCAGGGACTGGTGAGTTAGGGGCCGGGATCACGCCGGGGGCCGGCATGGGGGCCACTCACTTAGAGGGGAGGGGGAGTGGTGTATTTTGTGTGTGGGGTTGTGTGTGTGTGTGTGTGTGGGATGATGGTGGGGGATTCACCACCAAGAGAAATGGGGAAAATAAGATGGGAAATCTCATTAAGAATGAGAAATAATGTCTAAGAGAACCCTGTATTTAGGATTTCAGGCTTTCATAATTTATTCATGTTATGAGATTCATTTGGTGGCTTCCAGTGAGTTATTTCTTCTTTGAAAATTGTGATGGATTTTTTTCCTCACATACTCTCAGTCAGTCGCGCCCACAGCCGCACACATCGTCACTCCTACAGCCACACACACTCACAACCACTCACACTCACACAACCACACACATCTTCACCACTACAGCCACACACACTCACATAAACACTCACATCTTCACTCCTACAGCCACACACATCGTCACTACTACAGCCGCACACACTCACACAGCCACACACATCGTCCCACCCACAGAAACACACACACTCACCCAGCCACACACACCCTCCCTATCCCCTGTTAGATTGACCTTAGTCACAGGTTTGTACTGCATGTTAGCTGGGTTAGGTAGTACGCTGCCCATGGTGGGATGAGCAGTACTGTAACATGAAACGTGTGTGAGAGACCATGTGAAGGAGCAGGTCAGTGGTGGGAGCAGCAGGTCCTCTGTTCTCCTGGAAGCTGAGTTTGGATCAGTGATAACAGCCCGCTGGAATGTTGAGTGTTGCCTGATGGCTTTTTTATACTGGAGCATGGTGTGTGTGTGTGTGTGTGTGTGTGTGTGTGTGTGGTGTGGTGTGTTCAAACCCTCCTACCTCTCTCTCTCTCTCTCTCTCTCTCCGAGGGAACTGGAGAATAACCTCATTTGTCAAACGAACGAAACGTTTGTTAAATGAATTATTAAGCGAGGTGTCATGTTCTGATAAACTTGGGGGGGGGGAGGGAGGGCCTTGTCCATGAGTCCCTGGTGTGGCAGGGAGGGGTATGAGGTCCTGAGTGGGGGGAAGGTAGTGCTTCAGTCTGCTTTAACCTGCCTGGGGTGCCCCTTGTTTCAACCAAACGACTCAAGCGGTTGCTGTGTAGGAAAGTCATAGTTTCAACATCTTCTCCGTGCGCTCAGTAGTTGGTTCGAGCCGTTCCGATGGTTTCCCCCGCATCGGGACAATAAGCAAATCATCCTAAAATGTTTGTCCAACTAATATATATATGACTGGGTGTTTACACCCCAGCGAAGGGCAGTGCAAGTGTGTTGGAGTGAGTCCTGTTCCTCTCGTCTCTGAGAGCGCCTGTCTCTGCTCTCACCCCCTCCAGTTCTACGTGATCGAGTATGCCGCGTGCGACGCCACGTACAACGAGATCGTCACGTCGGAGCGCATCCGGCCCGTCAACCCCAACAGCCCCTCCTCCCGCTCCTCCTTCCACAAAGTTCCCATCGCTATCCCCGAGGACCTCCAAGACATGTGAGCGCTTCCCCCCCCGCCTCTCGCGCCGCCGCAGTAAGCCAGCCCGGCCACTGGGGCGGCGCTGTGGTGTCATCGTTTTTCTTAAGAGCAACGCTGGGAAGTAGTTCAAAGGCAGTCTCTCTGCACAGCTTTTTGTACTGTCAGCGCTTCTCAGCAGCCAAAGCATGTTGTTGTTGTTGTTGTGAAGAAGCCCTTAAAACAAGCATTTTTTGGGAAAACCCCAAAATTCCCATCATGGGAATTCTGTGTTTGTCGCCAACAGCTGCGCCAACGACAACATCCACAAAGAGTTCAGGAAAGCCATCGGCGCCAACTGCATCTTCTACAGCGCCGAATCACACAAGCTCATAGTGCTGGTCAGTATGCTGTCACATGTGCAGACTCACCTAGGGAGTGTTGACCCTGCTGTCTCACCCCCTCCTCCCTGTCTCACCCCCTCCTCCCTCTCTAACCCCCTCCTCCCTATCACACCCCCTCCTCCCCGTCTCACCCCTTTCTTCTCTTAACCCCTCCTCCTGTTCACCCTCCTCCTGCCGTGTCTCCACCTCCCCTCTCCCTGTCTGCACCCCCTCCTCCCTATCTCACCCCCTCTTCCCTGTTTGCTCCCCCAGTCAACAAACGAGACCAGCGTGAAGCGTGCGGCCCTGCTGAGTGACATGCACTTCCGGAGCATCCGTACCAAGCTCATGCTCATGTCCCGCAACGAAGAGGCTACTAAGCATCTGGAGGTAGGCGCACGCACAGACACACGCGCACACACACACACACACACACACACGCACAGGCACAGACACACACACACACAGGCACACGCGCACACACGTCTAGCTCTTATCACGTCCGCTATTCTGTAGTCAGTTGTTGTTGTAGGTAGATCTTTGTCACTGATCCAACCACATAGCTAGCTTCAATGACACACACACACACACAGTCTTGGTCACCTGTTTCTACTCTCGTTCCCTCTCCCAGACCAGTAAGCAGCTGGCATCGGCCTATCAGGAGGAGGTGCGCGTGCGGGAGGACCTGATGGGGCTGGCCATTGGCTCACACGGCGCCAACATCCAGCAGGCCCGCAAGGTGCCTGGAGTCACTGCCATCGAACTGGAGGAGGAGAGCTGCACCTTCAGAATCTACGGAGAGGTGGGTGGGTGTGTGTGTGTGTGGGGGGCGGGGTCAACAGTCTGTCAACCTCCTTATCAACATTGCGTTCGTTTGCTGTTCCTAATTCCTGACTGCTCCGATGGTGTGTGTGTGTGTGTGTGTGTGTGTGTGTGTGTCCTGGTCTTCAGACACCAGAAGCAGTGAAGCAGGCCAGAGTGTACCTGGAGTTCAAAGAGGACTTCTTCCAAGTCCCCAGGAACCTCGTAGGTGAGCACACCTTCTTACTTCCTGTCTGTCCAGGAAGCCCTGGTGTTCCAGCCTCTGCTCAGTCAGGTCGATGGGCCTGTCATCTCTGCCCCCCCCCCCTTAAGCTGCAGGGAGGTTCCACTACATCTGCTTGGTCTGTCACCTCTACCCCTGCTGTCACTGGATGTTTTCTCTCTCTCTCTCTCTCCCCCTCTCTCTTTCTCTCTCCCTCTCTCTCTCACCTCTTCATTCCTCCCCCACATGCCCCCGATGTCTAACTGCCTCTCCCCTGATCTCTCTCTCTCTGCCTCTCCCCTGATCTCTCTCTCTCTCTCTCTCTCTGCCTCTCCCCTGATTTCTCTCTCTCTCTGCCTCTCCCCTGATCTCTCTCTCTCCCTCCCCCTATCTGTCCCACAGGCAAGGTCATCGGCAAAAACGGCAAGGTCATCCAGGAGATCGTGGACAAGTCTGGCGTGGTGCGCGTGCGCATCGAAGGGGACAACGACAAAAAGCTTCCCCGGGAGGAGGTAGGCAGGCAGGGGCCAGGCAGAGACCACACTGCCGCTGGCAACAAAGAGGTGAATGGAGCGCTCAGCCGCTCAAACCCCTCCTCCCCCGTCTCCACCTCCCCCCCTCTCCACCTCCCCCCCTCACAGACCTCCGTCCTGCACCAGGGTGTACACATGTCCTGCAGTGTTGCATTCTGCTGCCTAGCTTTCAGCATTCGCTGTGTGTGTCCGTGTGTGCGTGCGTGCGTGCGCGCGCGCCTGTGTGTGTCCAGCCCACAGCAGGGCCACTGTGACCTGCCTCTCCAGTGCAGGCACAGGTCAGCAGTAGCCTGTGCAGCTGTGCTGTCTGTGTTGGCAGATGTTTTCAGTGTGGCAGGCATGCCATTCCCCTGGCTGGTGTAGACTAGCTTAGTGAGGGGAGGGCGGTCCATGGAGCGCTGTTCTATGGATGTGTGCTTTCCTGTATACCATCTCCATGTATGGTTTGTCATCTGTCTTCCAACTGATATTGGTTTGGGTTCCCTGCTACATGGCAACAAACCAAAATGCATCTATCATGAAACTTGATCCTATGGTACCTGTGGGTGGGTACCTTTAGTTAACAGTCCTGTCATCTTCTCTTCCTCCTCCCTCTCTCTCTGTCTCTCTCTCTCTCTCTCTTTCCTCAGGGCATGGTCCCCTTTGTCTTTGTGGGAACCAAGGAGAACATCAGCAATGCCCAGGCCCTTCTGGAGTACCATGTGGCCTACCTACAGGTGAGCGCCCTCTCTCTCGCTCTCTCTCACGCTCGCTTGCTCTCTCGCTCTCTCACACACACACGCTGTCCCTCAAGTTTAGTTGTTGGTTGGTTAGTTGTCTGCATGAGGAAAGGCCACAAGGTGTATCTGAGTGAGGAGTGTACAGGCCCCTGTTGACAGAGAGCAGGATCCACTTGCTCCCCCACCTGAGGCAGCCTTCCTCTATAGATCAGCCACTGGCCTGGTCACAAGACTGTAGTAGAGGGAGGCATGTGGGGGCGTTGCAGTGGGTGGAGTGGTTAGAGCTGGTAAGCGACCCCCCCCCAGAACACACACACACACACACACACACACGGAAAGTTGCTGAGAGCACCTCATTTTGCCCTTACCCCATGTACTTTTATAAATAGACCCCCCCTCCTCTTTCTCTCTGTTTCAGCTACGGTCTAGGGTTGGGTGCTGGGGGAGGCTGTGGGGGGGGGGGGCAGGAGTGTAGATTACAGGATAGCTGGAGTCTGGTCCTCCAGAAATAACGTACTCACCAACGCCCCCACCCCAGTGGAGCCCCTCCCACCAGACTCAGCTGTTGTTGATGAGGGCAGCTGGCACATTCTGAAGTGACACCCTCCTCCAGCCCCTCACACACACACACACACACACACACTGCCATCCTTCTCACCTAGCTCAGCCCTCGTCCTCTGCATGCAGCCCGGCCCTCAGACGCCCCACACCCCCTCCCACCCTCGGCTCTTGACTGAGAAAGAAAGACGCTGGCATTCTGGGATAATCGTTTTGGCTCTTGAAAGGGGCATTTTTGCGTTTCTGCGTGTGCGCGTGTGTTTTTGTTCAAAGACTGCCACAAGGTCCTGTGACTGAGACTAATAAGTGCTTCTTAAAGTGGTACAGGTCACATGGCAGCAGCATGCGTCTCCATCTCTCTCCCTCACCCTCTCTCTCTCTCCCTCACCCTCTCTCTCTCCCTCACCCTCTCTCTCTCCCTCACCCTCTCTCTCTCCCNCACACACACACACACACACTCAGGTTGAACAGGGCTGTCCGAAGCTCTCGGCTATGTGAGACATTTCATCTGACACCCCTTCCCCTCTCCTCTCTCTCTCTCTCTCTCTCTCTCTCTCTCTCTCTCTCTCTCTCTCTCTCTCATACACAGACACACACATCCCAAGGGCTTTCCAAATACAGAGGTCAAGGGTCACTGGCCAGTAGCCAATCAGCTCTCGGGAAGCGAAGGGTGACACACCTGGTCTGAACAGATGGCCAGACCTGAATGAACCTGACCAAGGTTAGACAGGCCAAAGGTCACTCACGCACAGAAGGAGAAAGTAGAGATGAAGCGATTATTAACACTCTAATGATCGCAGAAGGAGAAAGTAGAGTAGAGTAGAAACGCGTCACACGCTCTAATAATATGAGATAAAAGGTATATGATTGGGCCATGTGATCGCGTGTGGAACAATCAAGGAACTGCCATTTGATAACCTTGGGGAAATGGAAGATCTCTCTCTACGTCTTTCTCTCTCCTTCCATCCCTTTCTCCCTCTCTCTCCCTCGCCCTCTCTCTCCCTCGCCCTCTCTCTCCCTCGCCCTCTCTCTCCCTCGCCCTCTCTCTCCCTCGCCCTCTCTCTCACCCTCTCTCCCTCACCCTCTCTCTCTCTCCACCAGGAAGTAGAGCAGCTCCGTCTGGAGCGCCTGCAGATAGATGAGCAGCTGCGTCAGATCGGGGTGGGCTACCGCGCCGCGCCTGGCCGGACCGGCGGGGGTCCAGGCGGGGACCGGGAGAAGGGCTACCTGACGGACGAGAGCAGCAACTCCCTCCACACCTCCCGCACCTACGGGGGCCGCGGCCGGGGTCGCAGGCCCTCCAACTCCCAGTACTCTGGATATGGTGAGGAAGAACTACATCTCCCATCCTGTATGGAGACTTCTTCCACACCCTCTTACGTCCCCCTCCTCACGCGCTCTCTCGCTCTCTCAGGCACCAACTCAGAGCTCTCCAACGCCTCCGAGTCAGAGGAGGTGTCGGAGCGCGACCAGCGTCCCCGCGGCGTGGGAGGTGACGACAGGGGCTCCCGCCGCGGTGGCAGGGGGCGTGGCACCAACATGGGGCGTGGCCGAGGAGGCCCCAGCTCTAGGCCTACCAACTCCATCAGCTCAGGTAGAGCTCTCTCGTTGTAGGGCTCTCTCTGTCGCTCTCTCTCTGTGGTACAGCAGGTTGAGTCTAAAAGGCTTGTCTCTCCCTCCCCTCTCCCCAGTCTTGAAGGATCCCGACAGTAACCCCTTCTCCCTGCTGGAGGGGGAGGGCGAACTGGCTGGAGACACGGACACCAGCGAGGGAGTGGTTCCCGGTGACCGCCGGAGACGCTCGCGCCGTCGCCGTAACGACCAGGAGCCCAGCGTGATGGACGCCGCCGCCAACGAGTCAGACGGCCAAGCCGGCCCCAACGAGAACGGACTGGGTAAGAAAGACGGGTGGTCATTTTGGAGGTCGTCCTTACTGCTGGGGTAGTGGCCTAGTGTTAGACCTGTTTTCAGAGCGCCTTATCTTTAAATGTCTGAGTGGTTAAATCATCCACCTTTGTCTCTCTCTCCCTCGCTCTCCGTCTCTCCACCAGACGAAGAGGGACGCCCCCAACGCCGCAACAGGAGCCGCCGCCGCCGTAACCGTGGCAACCGCCCCGAGGGAGGCTCGGCCAGCCGCGACAGACAGCCAGTTGAGAGCGGTGAGTGTGTGTGTGTCTGTACTGCCATCCTGGCTCCTCCCCGTCTGCCCTGTCACACACAGCCCCAGCCTCCTGCGCTCTGTGTCAAGGCTGTCCTTGTGAGCGGGGGCCGTCCTCGTGAGCGGGGGCCGTCCTCGTGAGCGGGGGCCGTCCTCGTGAGCGGGGGCTGTCATGGTAATCGTGTGCCGTCCTAGTGAGCTTAGTGATGAGGTGTCTGTGTTTTGCAGTGACCGTGGCAGACTACATCTCCAGGGCAGAGTCCCAGAGCAGACAGAACCTGCCCCGGAAGGACACACCCGCTGCCCCCGAGCCCAAGGTACACGCACACACACGCACACACACACTCACACACTCCTTCACACAGTGCATCTGATCGTCTCCTCTCCCTCTCAGGAAAACGGGAGCAGCACCAAGAGGGAGGAGCGCACGCCTGCCAAGCGTTCCCCTAGCAACGGCATGGCCACGCCCAGCGAGACCCTGACCCTGGTCAACGGCGTCTCGTAGAGCGTCTGGTCACGCCCCCTAACGACCCACCACCATGTCTAGAGCAAGACTTCATGGCAAACTCTGTCCCTGCTTGCATTAACTTAAAAACCTTAAAACAGGATGAGTGAAAAATACCTGACAAAATACCTGAAATTCATACTTACGAGAAGTGGGGGGGAAAGTACAAAAAAATGACAAGCATCTACTTAAAACACACGTTAACGGTGTATGTATCCTATCTATCAGTGCTTAGTGCTTATTTAAAACAAAAACGGTTTAAAAAAAAAAAAAAAAAAGAGAAAGAGAGAGAGAAGACTAGCTTGCCAAAAAGAAGCTGGTGGATACGACTTGATTTTAAAAGAAATACTGTCACAACAAGAAACAGGACGAGGCTTCATTTCTTTTTCTTTCGTTTTTTCCCTCCTGGAAACGGTTCTTTCTATTTGATCTGTTTCTGTTCTTTCTTTTTTTGGGGGGGGGGGGAGGGATTTGCTTATTCACTGGTTTTCTGAACTGGAGTTCATCTTCCAGGTGAAAGAACCGACTCTGTAAACAGTGTTAGTCTGCGGAGGAGAGGCGATGCAGACGATGTAGGAAGGAAGAGAGAGAGAGAGAGAGAGAGAGAGAGACGCTGAGGTAGCCAGGAGTCTCCAGACCCTGATCCTTAAGAGTAGACAGACGGACGGACGGACGGACGGACAGACAGGAGGATAGTTGATAGACATTGTGCCTTGAATTTGAAAAAAAAAGAAAAAAAAACGTTTTTCTTTTTTTTTTTTTGTGGTTTTGTTTTGTTTCTGTTTTGTTTCACGAGTGAGAAGGAGGATAGGTGGTCTTTTTCTTTTCCTCCCTAAAGAGAGAACAGGACCAGCAGAGGCAGGATGACCACAGGACAAGTGCTGGACTGTTGCAGACAGACGAGGAGTTTTAAGGGAGAGGGACTGGCCAGAAAATGACTAATCTGGTGCCAAACGAGAAATTCAAGGCGCTTGTCCTCTTGAGTGGATTGGACAGCGTTGGGGAGGTGTGTGTGTGTGTGTGTGCGTGCATGTGTGCGTGTGTGTAGGTATGTATGTGTGCACAGTTGAGTAGTGAACCTGTAGTGAGAGGAGCAACAGAATTGTGGCTTAGCCCAGAGGTCACAAGGTCAACCCTGATTGGCCACTGTCCCCTCCACCCCCCAAAACACACACCGGTCCCTCTACGGTGATGTCACTCTCAGAGCCTTACAGACACAACTGACAGATTGCGAACGTGAATCTGACGTATGAATTGTGGGATATGAAGGACAGATTCACTGAGATCCGCCTGATGCCTGTTCCTCCAGGACCACAGACGGTGGGGGTCGAGGTCTCCAGCCTCCCACCTCCCTAGCCAGCCCCTGGGTGACCACTGTGGGAGCCGAGGGGGGAGAGAGGGCCCGCCCCTGGGTGACCACTGTGGGAGCCGAGGGGGGAGAGAGGGCCCGCCCCTGGGTGACCACTGTGGGAGCCGAGGGGAGAGACAGGGCCCGCCCCTGGGTGACCACTGTGGGAGCCAAGGGGGGAGAGAGGGCCCGCCCCTGGGTGACCACTGTGGGAGCTGACAGGCGGCAGGAGGTCGAGGTCTCCAGCCTCTCACCTCCCTAGCCCGCACCAAGGTGACCACTGTGGGAGCTGAGGGGGGAGAGAGAGGGCAGGGGGTCCAACCTGAGCACACTGTGACTGTGGAGGGGTTGTCTTGGAGGAGAGGAGGAGGAGGGGGGGGGGAGACAACACAGGAGAGAGGAGAGAGACACGGATGTACACACTGGAGACAGGAGTACCCCGTGCAGACGCATGTAGACAGGCCAGAGCAAAGGTCACGGGCGCCCATAGCGCTTGCCCCGGGTCACTGCGTGGTGGCCGGGGGTTCAGGAGTAGTGATGGGAAAGGAGGCGGGCGGGGGGGGGTCGGGGGTCAGGGAGCAGGAGAGACTGTTACTGTTGTCTAGGTTACCGCTCTCAACTCTTCTTTTTTTGTTGTTGTTGTTCTTTCCACATCATAGAAAAAAATATCAGAAATAAAAAAAAATATGGAAGTGAAATCAACCGTGTTGGAAATGAACTTTTTGAACTTTGGATTTAGCTTTCCGTCTTGTGAGTTTGCAGTCCTGAGTTGTTTTCCTTCTAACATGCATGGTGATTTCGCCGTTTTAACCCTGCATGGAAGAGCTCGTCGACCTGTCACCTGAAATGTTGAACCGTTCGTTTGCCTCGCCACAACTGCTGCTAACTTAGACCATGAATGTCCTAGGACCTCCTTAGAGAGAGCCAGTATTATATCAACCGTTCTGACTTTCAACACCCACCAACCTGACCACGCGCCGTACGCCACTCTGACGGGGAGGAAACGGCCAGTCTTGATACTTTAGCACACAGAACACCAAGTCAATGACTGCTGCAGAACCCCAGACTCTCCAGTGGTCACGTTTAGAAACACTTCAATGAATTGTGCTGCTGTCCCTGTTCTGCTCAAATGTGTTTTAGTTTTTTTTGTTTTAGTTTTTTTTGTGTGCGTCTGGAAGAGCGAGAGATGGTGAGAGTTTGTACCTGTGTTCAATCGTGCATGCTTGCATGGGAGTGAGAGCACTGGAACACAGTCTCGTGGTTGTGAGTACTTGTCTTGCCTGTAGACATCGTGTGTGTGTGTGTGTGTGTGTGTATGCGCGTAGGTGTGTTTGTCTTAAGAATGTCTGTTGAAGCACTCCTCACTACTGTCAGGTATTTGTCTGGTCTCATGTTCTGATGATGGCAATAAAGGACTTTTCATTGTTTGATACATATTTCTCATCTCGTGTCTCTTTGGTTGAATTTGCAATTTGACATGCAACCTGCCTGGGCTTGGTTACTTCATTTAGACTCAACCGACCTGTAACAGTGCTGTCAGAAACGATTGGCAAACCATGTCATATCTTTGCGTTCCACCGATTACGTTTGACCCTAGTCATTGCATAAAATCTTTCGTGTTAAGCACACGACACATGAACGATCTTCAAGGTCGCAGGTAGCTGATCTGTGTAGTTATGGAAGTGTAGGTCGTGTCTTAGTTTCTCTGTCGGCTGGTGATGATGACAGTGTGGTAGAATTGTGTTAGTTTGTCTCCACCTGCTGGCCATCTAGCACCATGCAGCTTTAACCCACCTGTCGCTCCGCACGGAAGATAATTATTTACCGTTTTTTTTTCTTCTGCGGTGGGTTTGCTTGTTGACTCTTGTAACAGCAGTAGGGATCGAGGTACTTCCCAGGTTCACGGTTATCCTGCTTGTCCTGTTTCTCCTAGCCGTGATGACTTGCTAATCCTCTCCGTTTCCACACCCAGTTGACGGTGTAGCCTACACGATAGTTCAAGTTCAAGTTGAGCTTTATTGTCATTCCGCTACATGCGGGGACATACAGTGGAACGAAATGTCGTGCCTCACAGAACCACGGTGCTACATAAATACAGGCGTACAGCAATCAAGTAAATATCAATATACATTTTTTCCCTATACATAAACTAGAAAATACAAACTATACAGATGCTTCCGTTGAATACTGTACATGTGCAAAGAGAGACAATGTGAGTTCAAGCAGCTGGCTGGGGAACAGTGCAGTATGATTTGTCGTGCATGAGCATGTAAACATACATATATTACTGATATTACTGAGTCTTTTTGTGGAATTTGCGTACACACATCAGTGTGTGTGAAAAGTGACTAGTGCAAGTTTCAGATGGTCCATGTTTCAGGTGGTATGGGGTTTGTATGGGGTCTCAGAGAGGGGCGCGATGATCTAAGTTCAGGACTCTCACAGCCTGGGGAAAAAAGCTGTTGAGCAGTCTGGCAGAGCGGGCTCTGATGCTCCGGTACCATCTACCTGATGGTAGGAGCTGGAAGAGACTGTGGGAGGGTTGTATGGGGTCCTTTATGATACCATTGGCTTTGCTGGAGCGTGGTGTGTGGAAAATGTCCACGATGAAGGGGAGAGGGGCACCGATGATCCTTGCAGCTGTGTTCACTGTCCGCCGGAGGGTCTTGCGGTCTGCAAGATGGCGACGCGATCAGACGCAGCGGCTTGTCCGGATCGCAATAGTACAATGACAATTGATTTGGGTTGATTATTCATGCTTAAGGTCTAACCATGCACTGAAATGACAGCAGTTTTTTTTTTTTGTTCTAAATGAATGAATTCTGTGGTGGGGTCCAGGGTGGCAGTGGGGTTAGAGCTCTTGCCTCTCAATAAGGAGATTGTAGGCTCAGTTCTTGGTCCAGGGCAGGGTACACTCTGGGCTGGGCCCAGTGAGTCATGGGGCCAACACAGAGACACAGGCCACTCACTCTCACATTCATTCACTCACAAGGTGCAATTTAGAATTACCGATTAACCTATCACATGCACGGTGGGAGGAAGCCAGAGTTCCTGGAGAGAACTCACGGAGTGCTTGGAAAGAACCCAAATCCAACATCTCTCTGGGGTGGAGTCTGGAAGTGTTACCATGGGTTCTCTCTGAGCTCTCCGGTTTCCTCTCACCCTCCAAGGATGTGCATGTGACAGGTTAATTGTTAATTCTAAATTGCCCCTAGTGAGTGAGTGAATGGTTTCTGTGTGTCTGTGTTAGCCCTGTGACTGGCTGGCCCCAGTCCAGGGTGTCCCCCGCACAAGGCCCAAAGTCCTTGGGATAGGCTCCAGACACCCATGACTCCGAACAGGAATAAGTGGCACTGCAATCCCCAATAGGAATAAGCAGTAGTGAATGAATGGATTCTGCTGTAGTAGCTTACCTTCACTTCCCTGTGTTCCCCCCACTCATTTTTTTACACACATTGTTTTAACTTCCCTCTAAAGGGTAAGCCGGCACTGGCCTGAACAATGTAAACCTCTGACAACGATGCGCACAGATCGCAAACCGATGTAATCACCGGAAAAAAGAGACATGCAGGTGTGACCTTGTGACATGAGAGGGGTGTGCTTGTCCCGTTCAACTCTATTTAATGACTCTAGCTGTTCTCATCTCGACCTTTTCGGGACACAGACGACACCAAACCTCTCTTCCAGGTATGTGTTGTCGGATTCCTCTGATGAAAATCATTCATCGTTTTCCGATCGACAGAAACGAACGGATACTTCATGATCTTTGGATCGGTCTCCGGGGATATCGTATCGAAATGCCCATGGGAGATATAACCGCACAGCTAAGATTGCTTAATGCACAATCTGTTTCAGTAGGGGGTTTCCAGGAAAAGATAATTTTTGTCAACACGAATGTTGTGTGGGTTGCTTCAGTAGCAGATTTAGCGATGAAATGCTTTGGGAGCGAATTGTTTCATCACCAATACAATTGAATACCCAGTACTTACATGGAAGAACAGCCTCAGGGGGCAGTCGCCATATTATATCCTTTGTACACCTTTATTTCCAGATTTGGCTTTTGAACGTCTAAACCTTTTTCAGCGCTCTTGTTAATTCATTGTTAGTCCTGGTCTCGACAGTCTTCTAGTTTTTGTCTTGAATCCAATGAACACCTAAATAATAAGTGAGACAAAGTACACAACACATACACATTAATCTAGCAAACTATCAAAGTGTATGGATTGAAATATATATATAATATATATATATATATATATATATATATTATATATATATTATATATATATATTTATAATATATATATACTATATATATATATATATATATTATATATATGTTAAAGTGGAAGACAGAACAGGTGAGTCATGAATGAAAGAAGGCATCTTTTTTATACAAAAACAAAAGCTTTGAAGCTGTCTGTGCAGAGCAGGAATGATCTTATTTGAACTTTAGGAAGTTGGGGGACTGGTCATTTTCTTTTATGTATACTGGATACTTTCTGACCTGATTAACCTATTTGTGTCGATATTGCAGCCATGTCTTATCCCGTGTCCGTGGTAACGCATCAGCCTGGGTTGCTACTGCCTCCAGCAGGCCTGAAGACTGAAGTGTGGACCAGCGATGTCTGTGACTGCTGTGAAGACATGCACATCTGTCAGTGCCAAAGGAAGCCCAACCCATCCATTTAACTGTGTTGTAAATAAGATATTAGATGTGTTCCAGGTCTATTCATATTCGACATGTTTTACAGATTGAAACAAAAAATGCTAATGTGTGTTTGCATGGGTGTCTATGTGTCAGACTTCTGGCTTGCTTTTCTCTATGCAAATGTGTGTGCGTGTGTGTTCCTGACTGTCCTCATACTCCCTGCAGGTTGTCTGGGGTGCTGGTGTCCGTGCTGCCTGGCGTGTCAGGTGAGCTCGGACCTCGGGGAGTGTTACTGTCTCCCCCTGCTGGACATGTTCGGTGGTGGAATGATCCCTCCTGTATCTCTGGCCCTCAGGAGCACCTTCAGGGAGAGGTACCGCATTCAGGTACTGAACAAAACACTGACGCATGTCATCAGCATGTTTTGTACACGTAGTTAAGAAACGAGCTTAGACTTTGAATATGTCAGCCAGGCCTGAACATGAACCAAACGCCGCACTATCGTTATTTCAAGGTACGTTCACCAGGCATGTTCACTCATCGCATCATTCATCCTTTCACCCTTTCACCCTCCATGCTTCCTGCAGGGCGGTATCGCCGACGACTGCTGCGTGGTCACCTGCTGCTCCAGCTGCAGCCAGTGTCAGATGGCCCGCGAGCTCAAGGCCCGCCGCAGCCCCATCCACACCGCTACAAACCCCTCCACTCACCGTACAACCAACAGCGAGGGGACGAAAGCCTAATGGACGATTGGCCCCCAAACGGTTCTTTTCAAAAGACAAGCGCTAAGAGAATAGTGGTGCATATAGGATGCCTAATTGGATCGTGTTGCTTTTAGCTATTCTTCTTTTGCATGTCTGCTGTGGGAATCTTAGGTTGATAAGGGTCCAGTTTTACCGGCACGTGAGAAGCTCTCTGCGACTCTGCTTAGAAAAAGTGTTATTAACGATGAACTTGAGTTTTGACACATGATCCACTTTGGGTGGGTGGTATTGGTAATACAAACAATACCAAGCCCATTAGTTTGAGGTGGACTGGGGATGGATTTACAATATGTATGTAATAAAAAAAAATGATATATCAGAATCAGAATCAGAATTGGTTTTATTCGCCATGCAAGATATACAAGCACAGAATATGTATGAATTGTGACTCTGACGTTGCTTACACTGGACACAGTGCAAGTCTGTCCCTGCCCTGCTAACACCCTTAACATCTCGAAAGCCAAACCTACTATCTTTGTTTTCTGACACTATCAGTATCTGGCAGGAATACCCTTATTGAATGATTGAAGACCGTTTGACAAGAGACCAGACACAAGTCTAACCAAGGCCTTTGACAGTCAACAGTTAAATGGAAGATCTTGTCATAAATCTCCACCCTTGGAGTTCAACAGATTCTGCCCTCTGTGAAACAGCACCTGCCTCTCGACTTCAACCACAAACGAAGACGAAATGAAACGGAAACCACAATGCTTGAAGCATGGCTCCACTAACCAAACAGGAAGCTTGATGACTGATATCCTCCGAATGGTCCTTCTCTCGCGTTGCTGCAAGAGGATTGGACGTTTGAGTTGGGGACAGGAGATAACCATCTCGGTCTCAGAAAGGTCTGGAGAAATTGAGGAGAGAACGTTCATCACACGCAGACCAGGGTAGCTTTTGTGACGAGACCTACTGAAGGAAGGGTAAGAAATTCAAACTCGTGTAAGATGACAAAACAATCTGGGAATCTAGGAACGTTATTTCATAAAAGTCTGTTCAAAAACCAGGTATGTTTGCGTGTAGGACACACTCCTGCCATCTCTTCTCCTGTCTTAGAAACTTGAGGTGATTTAGATGAACTTATAACTAAACCCTCAAAAACCAGAGTGGATCCAGCATCAGCCCATCTAGAAAAGAGATCAGATATAGGTTCAAAAAGTTTCATAGGCCAATGAAATGTTTATACCATGCTCTCTCAGTCCACGTTGTGACTCTAAGGAAACCTCACACTTCCTGAGACTGATGCACAACGGAAGCCTGCGTTTGATAAAGATCTGGAGCACCTGAGCGTGGTGGAACAAATCATAAATATGATTATCGAGAGTGTGACAAATATATATCCTGAGATCAATCCTTTGTGGGATTCAAATGTTGTCTGTAAAAAGGCGAATTCAATGAGGATTGCCAACGTGTTCACACTGTTGAACAGTGCAGCTGCTCTTCACCACTAAGAGAAGTTTCTGTCTTGGATGAAACGTTCATTTTTTTGAGAAACGTGAAAGTCGTCTTGCATGGACAGGTTTGTATCGCTCAGTTTTGGTATAATTGTCCCAGCTGAGCTGTTCCATAAAAATCTCTCAATTAAGAGCCAGAATCCTTTCTACCTTTTTGTATTTAATGTCAATTATGTTACAGACACTTACCTACCAGTCTGAACACTGTGTACATATACTTTCTCATGTTACACCGAGATATTTACAAGTTATTCAAGAGGCAATGAAAATTGCCAGGAAGAAAAATGACGTCTTGCGGTCAGGTTACCAGGAAACATGCTGGCACGCACACTGCATGGAAATATGTGATCGCACTGTTTGTGTTCATTTGAGTTTCAGTGGTGGGGTGCATGGTGGCAGTGCAGTTAGAGCCCTTGCCTCTCAGGACGGAGATCATGGGTTCGATTCTTGGGCCAAATCCAACATCACATGATCTCTCTGGGTGGAGTCTGCATGTCCTCCCCATGTTACCGTGGGTTCTCTCCGGGCACTCCGGCTTCCTCCCACCATCCACAGACATGCGTGGGATAGGTTAATTGGTATATTGAAAATTGCCCCTAGAGAGTAGGTGTGAGTGAATGGTTGTCTGTGTCCCAGTCCAGGGTGTACCCTGCCTGTGGCCCGAAAGCTACTGGGGTTAGGTACCAGTCACCCGTGACCCCAAAATGGGAACAAGCGGCACTGCAATCCCTCCCGGGGATTAGCAGTAGACAATGGATGGATGCATGGGTTTCAGCGGTAGGTTTTGACGTCGATATGAATGAACTCATTGGTGTCCACAGCGCAGCCATGGCGATGTCAGTGGCGACCAGGCAGCCTGAGACGGTTCTGCTTACCACAGACACGACGACTGAGATGTGGAGCAGCGGACCCTTTGACTGCTGCGAAGACATGCAGATCTGTGAGTGTCAACCAAACGCCACACATGCACGTATTTTGTTGATGTCTTCTCCCAATTTGCGCGTCGAAAACACATTTACATGGATGCTTGCTCGTTTGTGTTTGCATGTGTACATGTCTGTGTGTGTGTGTGTGTGTGTGTTTGTGTGTGTGTGTGTGTTCCTGACTGTCCTCATACTCCCTGCAGGTTGCATGGGGTTCTGGTGTCCGTGCTGCCTGGCGTGTCAGGTGAGCTCAGACCTCGGGGAGTGTCTCTGTCTCCCCCTGCTGGACATGTTCTGTGGTGGAACGATCCCTCCTATATCTCTGGCCCTCAGGAGCTCGTTGAGGGGGAGGTACCACATACAGGTACTGAACAGATGACTAAAACACCTCAATGTTTACACGTGTGCTAATCCCTCTTATCTTTACAACACATAGTAACATCTCTGCCATTAAAATGAAATTATTCTGGAAAAAGATGATGGGACAGATCATTTTCATGTTGTGGTAAAATGGTGGTTGATAGCCCAGCAAACACAACACAGACACTCAGTAAGGATGTTCATAGAAACTTTCTTTTCGGTATATTAATGACTCTCCACGTCTCCAAACCAGGGCAGCATCGCTGACGACTGCTGCATGGTGACCTGCTGCTCCAGCTGCAGCTGGTGTCAGATGGCCCGCGAGCTCAAGGTTCGCCGCGCTGCAGTCCAGAAGTCCACCACCGTCACCACCTTCGTGAACTATGACAGTCCGAACGCACAGTTCCTCCCTCAGCAACCCGGCATGTAAGCTGCCCCTACCAATCAACAGGACGAGCCTTTGCTGCCATGACATGGTCCAAGCTATGAAGAAAAAGTGGAGGTTCTACTCAGTCAGCGCGGTTCTGCTATTGTTCTGTTCTAGCCTTCCAAAGAACCGAAACAAAATTGTCCTTTCAAATGATGCTATACTGTGTGCTACGCTATGGTGA
The DNA here is from genome assembly GCA_036571765.1 of Plecoglossus altivelis. NCBI lineage: Eukaryota > Metazoa > Chordata > Actinopteri > Osmeriformes > Plecoglossidae > Plecoglossus > Plecoglossus altivelis. The sequence continues at coordinate 6,137,842 of BROE01000023.1, read as the reverse complement.
ACTGCTGATGAAAATAAAAACATTCTGGATATCGAACACAGTGACTCTGGTGAAAATGACTGTTTCTAATCTCTTGAATGAACCACAATGTGAACTGCGTTCCCAAGATGTTGTCGGCGTCTAGGGAGGAGTGGAGAGGTGATGTAGGTGGACTAGATCCATGGGTTGGCCGGGGAACAAGGAAGGGGAAACGAGGTGAGGAACACACAGATACAGGTGCCCACTTACGTGGCCACTTTTGTTTCACACACGCGATGGCTCCTTCTTAATCCGTTCTCTTCGAGCCACGCCCACTTGGTCGCCAGGGACAACCTTCTGCCTTGAGGGCATTCGGTTGGCAACAAGGGGAACACAGACGTGTGGTTATTACCTGCTCATTAATTCTGTTTACATTACCTGCGCCTGTGTGTGTGTGTGTGTGTGTACGTGTGTGTGTGTGTGTGTGTGTGTGTGTGTGTGTGCATGCGCGTGCGTGTATACATCCTGGGAGGTGGATTTGGTCTGTTATCCTGTTTCCATCTCAAACAAGACAAGGACCAGACCAGATCTTCCTCTTCTTTCGGTAGGTGCTCATTTCATTTTCCAGTCAAATATCATACATGTATTGCATCCCACTTTGGACTGCTTTCGTTTACTTCACATTCTTGTTGTTCTCGAAGTGTTTGCGTAGGTTATGTTAGGTTGCTTCGTAACCTGCAACATTCTTTTCCGTAAATATCAAGTCTCATAGAATCTAAGAAGAGTTCTTGTGGTTAAAGAGGACTAAATTATATTAAAGGCACCATAACAGCTACATAGAGTTATATACATGACGTTAGGTGTCCTCGCTCAAGACTACATTCTGGTATACCAATATATTCTAACCTCATACTGAATACAGTTTCTTTGAATCACAAGGGCAGTAATATTTAAGAATGTAGCTTACTGTACCCGGGCCTCGATCATGAAATGGAGCAGCTGTGTTTCTGGAAGGCGACAGGCCCTCATAGGCTGCAGGGACAGACACCCTGACAACCGCTTTCATGTGATATCATCGCTAAACTGCAGAACCCACACAACATTCGTGACACAATTATCCTTTTCTGGACCTAAGAACTAAGTCATGATGAATCTTGACCCAGGAGGGGGGGGCGGGGTGGTATATAATGTTTGTCTATGACACGTTTCAGCCATTTCTAGATCTAACGTGATCTGACGGTTTTAGTTGTGTCCCAAGTTCAGCCATGTCGGTGCAGCCGATGCAGGTCGTGACCTTCCAGCCCTGTTCCTACCAGGACCCACAGCTGACAACGGGCATGTGGTCCAGCGGGATGTTTGACTGCTGTCAAGATACCCAGATCTGTGTGTTGTTTTAAAAGCTATACCTTTAAACTGTGTCGTCAGCATCAGGCAACTGCTAACACTTTTCATTCCAAACACAACTTCAAATGTGTGTGTGTGTGTGTAAACCTGTGTTCGCCTACCTGCGTGAGTGCGTATGTGTGCTTGTCTGTGTTTGCACCAGCCTGCGTTTGTGTGTCTACCTTTGTGTGTGTGTGTGCGTGTGTGTGTGTGTTCCTGACTGTCCTAATACATCCTGCAGGTTGTCTGGGGTTCTGGTGTCCGTGCTGCCTGGCGTGTCAGGTGAGCGCAGGCCTCAGGGAGTCTCACTGTCTCCCCCTGCTGGACATGTTTGGTGGTGGAATAATCCCTCCTGTATCTCTGGCCCTCAGGAGCACCTTGAGGGAGAGGTACCACATACAGGTACTGAACAAAATACTGACAGATCAAAAGGACCTCTTGCTACTCAAGTAATATACCTGATGTTCCCATCATTTTAACTGAATCAGAATCAGTTTTATCCGCTATGCAAGATATACAAGCACATAATTTACTGTGGCAGGAATGTGCAAACATAGAACATATAGAATCAGCCCTTCAATCATTTACAGGTTGCGAATAGAAACGATTTTCTCTGTATTTTAACGACTCTCCACGTCTCCAAACCAGGGCAGCATCGCTGACGACTGCTGCATGGTGACCTGCTGCTCCAGCTGCAGCTGGTGTCAGATGGCCCGCGAGCTCAAAGCACGCCGCAGCCCCACCCAGATCAACGCCACCCCCACTGCCCCCCCAGGCATGGTGCAGGTCACACTGCACCCCTCCCAGCCCCCCTATGCCCCGCAGGCCCCACCCATGGCTGGACTATACCCTCCTATGCCCACATGATGTAAACCAATATGAAGATTCAAACTGTCAAAATCTAGTTACTGATCACAAGTCAATGGATTGCCTGTTGGTTGTAGACTTGTGTGATCCATTGTATTGGGCTTATATAGTAGTTCTATACTAACACTAAGTCCCCCTGTCTACGGCCCAGAATGTATATTTACTTTGACAAAACATGTTTTGTCTGTTGTTGTCAGTTCTACGTCCGTGACGGATTTAAAAGAAACTGTTACTCAAACTAAGTCATAATTCATCTTGTGTCATTGATTCCAGTGGTGACAGTTTTCAGATGACTGCATTCCTAACTGGAAATGTATAAAGCATTGACAAGGTGGCATTTTTTAAAGTATTTTTTCTACGTCCGTGACGGATTTAAAAGAAACTGTTACTCAAACTTGGGTTTTTGCAACATGGACACATTGGAAGCATCGATGAAACTATTTTTGGAGTCTTTAATGAATATCTCAAGATCATGCGGCCATATCAAAACAACAGTCAGTAAACTACATGATTAGACTGGAAGTAGTTCAACCCGTTTGTCAATCGCTTACTCTTCAGTTACATGGGACGCACAAGTGTAGTAACAAATTGTACAAAATTCACAGAGAAAACATTAAATAGGGAATGAATTGCATTATACTGTGCGTGTGTGTGCATTTGTGAGTGCCGCTTGCAGTCCTAGGACTGCCTGCCTGTGTATATGTCCAGACAGACACATCTACACAGCATTCTGCTAAAAGCAGTAACAGTGAAAAAAGTAAACAGTAACCTAGTCTAGCAGATTTCCGATCTCCTCTCCTCCAACGCTTCCTCTCCCCTCCACGATCCTCCCCCCCCTCTCCCCCTGCCACACATCCTTCCCCATCCATCCTCAGACGACGTTGCTGTCGTCGGGGTCGTTGACTCCCACGATGAAGCAGCAGATCAGGGCGCAGCAGGACACTAGCAGAGCCACACCCAGCAGGATGTATATCAGAGTAGTGGTCCAGAAAGCAAACAGGTAGAGGGTTCTGTTGCAGAATGGCCCCTCCGTCAGGGTCAGATTCTGGTTGTAGTTGGGGGGGTAGATAGAGTAGATCCACACGTTGCCTGGAGAAGGAAGTAGGAGAGAAACACACAGGTGCTTTGTTATGACACACTCTGCGCAAACATTTCTTTGCTCCACCCACACTTTTGTGCTTCCCTCCCTTTCCCTCTTCCTCCCTCTCCTTCTCCCTACCTCCCTTCCTCTCCTTCTCTCTCTCACTCTCCTCATCACACACACACACCTTTACAGTCATGATCACACTAACCACAGATGAACCAGCAGAAGAGAAAGGTGGAGGTTAAGCTGTGCCACACTGAGCAAGCTCGACTGAGGGGGCTGTGGGATTTGCCGTCAGGCTTCTGGGTGCCAGGAAGGCAGGAGAACAGGCCAAGGACCAGTCCAAACACACCAGCCACTATCAGGTAGATAGGGATATATTTTTGCCTGGGACAGTCATTCAGGTACACAGCACCTGTGAAGAGTCCAACCCCCCAAACAATTGGTTGTAGCTCAAAAGCAAGCAGTTGTGAACAATCAGCCACACTGATGAGTGAGAAAATGGATAAAAGATAAGCTAGCGTGTGTAGACAGGAAAAAAGTGCACTAGTGAATAAGAACTTTTTTTTTAGTGATAGACTAAGATTTGAACGGTGCTCACCGATGGCAATCTGTGCTATAGGAAGGATGCAGGCAGTTTTCAAAGAAGCTGATGAGAGAAAAACAGTCAAACATGGGAAAGTGTGTGTGTGTGTGTGTGTGTGTGTGTGTGTGTGTGTGTGTGTGTGTGTGTGTGTTTCTGTTTCATATACTGTCGAACATTCTCCTACCTATTATTGCGTCGGAAGGTTTCGGTATGCGGTCCATAACGCTTGAGCGGCTAGCCATGCTGGGAGCTGACCTGAAGATAAAGTATCAATACTTGGTCAAATCTGTTCACACTCTTGCAGTTCTGCAACGATCGATAATGGCGCACTGATCGCTTGCTACATGCTACTGATAATAGCTCCGCCTTGACTATTCAGTGAAATGGGTGTTGTCAGCCAAGCCCTAAAAAGAAAGAAATTTTGACTTTAACCGGACGCCTTGATTTCAGTAGTCTGAGTAAATACAGAAGCTCCCAAAGACGCAATTAACTGCTTCAACGAGTCTATTACCACCTCAAGTTTAGTTCCTATTCTAATTCAGACCCCTGCACGATGGGTTTGTTGTTTGCTGTCAAGGGAAGAATAACGTGGATAAACTAACGAGAAAAACGGGTCGTTCTTGTTGGTCCTTATGTTTTTGCTGCCGATGACAAAATCACACACTTCAATAGTAGACGGGAGCAGGTCTAGATTTTCTGACGGGCAAACATTTATATGTCTATTATATATATATATCCATATATAAATATACATCCTTAAGTGCTGTGAGAGTCGTCCGTGTATGTGGAGCCGCTACAGGTGAGAAATTTGGCAAGAGTTGCTCTGCTCGACAACGAACAGGGTTCACATATTAATAAAGTGGTTTAAATGTGCTTGCCAATAGTTCATTACTTACCTTGGATGTGTTGCGTTCCAGCTGTGCAAAAAGGTATTTAGATGTTTGCAGATCCGCACCTTCAGAACGTCAGAGGCGAGTTTACTGCTGGGGGTAAATAAGGAGCCTGAATTGGTTTACCGCGCAGGCGTCCGACTGTTATCGGAACTAGAAGAATGCTCTTTATAAAGGGAAGAGTTGCTCTTTGCATAAGAATCTCTGGACGATCTTAGTTTCACAAGACGAATGCATTCCTAACTGGAAATGTATAAAGCATTGACAAGGTGGCATTTTTCATTTTTTACGTTTTTTTTTAACATGACCAGCATATACATCACACAGAAAACGCAACTATATAGTTGTGTTAATATAAGGCGTTCTGCAAACTTTCATTTAACTAATTGTCATATTGGGTGCTGATGGTGACCCGTAGAGTGACGTCAAGAGGCGGCTCAACGAAGAGTATCGATACTGGGTCAAATCCGTTCCCAATGTTGCACAGTTTCTAGGTTTGCAGATTACCTGCAGTTCTGTATGTGAATTCTGCCTTCATTTAAAGTCGTAAGTGTCTTGTTAGCCATGCGAGGCCGTTTGATCCTGAAAGTAAAATAATAATGAAAAATGGAGAAAGAATTAGTCCGATTTTGATCATGTTTTAAAACTAGAATTCTCTTTCTGTGGTCATAGGTGTTCCTAGAACCGAGATTTCGAAAGGCTTGCCATTTTTCGGATGTTCTAAAGATTAGAAAACGTGATGGAGGATTTGAGTATAGCATTCCAGAATGCAATGTCGGACTGGAGCAACTAAAGATATTCATTGCATAATATTTTCATTTCAACAATAATTTTATTGTCACATTTACAAAAGGACAACATTCCTAAATGGAAATGTACAAAACCTTGGCAACATGGCAATATTTCTAGCTAAAATCTTTGCACAGACTCAATAGTGTTAACAATGTTTATATTTTTAAATAATACGCTTATTACACCTATATAAAAAAAATACAAAATCAACACATTTAACTCCTCGTTCACTAAAGGGCGGATCAGTGTTCAGTTGTAAACATTATTAACGTCGTTAATACGGCAATTCATTGTATTTATTCTGTATACTGTATTACGTCCATCATTTTAAGTCATAATTCATCTTGTGTCATTGATTCCAGCGGTGACAGTCTTCAGAATTCAGTGAAGTGGGTAGGAGTTGAGTGAGGTGTCAATCACAAGTCTGTGAGGTATTCACTGGACGAAGTCTCTACGAAGACGCAACCCCGAGAGCCAGGTTGCGATTGGCCACCGCACAAGTCAATCACTCTGCTCCTCCCTCTCTCACTATCGCCAGTCTGAAGACGGGCTCTGCCCAGAAATCGGTCCCACATCATCCCTCTGCTCCATAACTGTACACACATACACACACACACACACACACACACAAACACACAAACCATTTTGTCAGCTACTAAAACCTCCCAAACAACTATTGCTCACACTAGGGTGTGTGTGTGTGTGTGTGTGTGTGTGTGTCTAACCTCGATAGAGATGTGTGTGTGCGTGTGTGTCTAACCTCGATAGAGATGTGTGTGTCAGGGTATCTTCTGTAGAAGATAGCCCTCAGATTGAACTCGGGGTTGCCATTCTCCTTAAAGACATTAGTCTTAACGGTGTCATCCTCGCAGCGAATCACAGCGTACACGTCTGGTGAAGCAAACGACAGCAACAGGGAGTGAGTGTGCGTACATGTGTGTGTGTGTGTGTGTGTGTGTACCTGCACTTTTGTGTACTTGTGTGTGTGTACCTATATGTGTGTGTACCTGTGGATTTCGGCTGGCTGAGTCCGGAGGCTCTGCGGAGGTGGACCGTGGTCACTACGCTGGGCTGAGGTAAACAATACTGCCACACAGAGGGAGAGGGCAGGTCCTCCCTCAACTCCCTGACACAGAGAGAGAGAGAGAGAGAGAGAGAGAGAGAGAGAGAGAGAGAGAGAGAGAGAGAGAGAGAGAGAGAGAGAGAGAGAGAGATAGACAGAGAGACAGAGAGATAGACAGAGAGAGAGAGAGACAGAGAGAGAGAGAGACAGAGAGAGAGAGAGAGAGAGACAGAGACAGAGAGAGAGAGATAGACAGAGAGAGAGAGACAGAGACACAGAGAGAGACAGAGAGAGACATAGAGAGAGAGAGAGACACAGAAAGAGAGACATAGAGAAAGAGACAGACACAGAGATACAGACGCAGACGGAAACAGAGACCGAGAGAGACAGACAGACATACAGAAACAGAGAGAGACAGAGAGATATGGCAGCTGCATTCAGATCACATGAATGAAGAGTGCCTGGGATTTCTCACTTTGCACACAGGCTTTTTGTTTTATTGCCTTTGTCTTTTTCACTTCACCATACTAGCTAGCACACAGATCATACACACAGACATGTCTTTCTGATGCATTCACTCACTCACACTCACTCACTCACACACTCACACACACACACACCCACACACACCCACACCCACACCCACACACACACACACAAAGACATTCATACACTACCTCCTCCCCGTGCTCCATACACCTCCAAACAGACACACCCATTCTCTCTCCACCACACGCACAAACTGCCTGTCCCGCAGTTTCCCAGAACCTCCCACACACACCTCAGGCTGACATGGGAATGTGAGAAGAGGCGTAGCAGGAAGCGCCCGGTGGGGCCGGGCTGGAAGGTGGTGGGCAGCAGGGCGTAGCGTCCGGGCGACAGCTCCACGCGCAGTGTGACGCTACGGGAGTCCATGTAGACAGAGCTGGCCGCCTGCTCCACCACACACTGCACGCGGCTGCGGCGGTTCACCTCCACCTGGGGGGACGGGGGACGGGGGGACGAAGCCATCCCAGTTTGCGTTCATGATCATATGGCGATCGCAACAGCGATCGTGCCATCGTTATCGTCATGGCGATCGCTCCCTCACCTTCAGCACTTCGAATCCTATGGGCAGATTTTCCCCTCCGCCATCTTTTCTTCTTATCCTCCTGTCTTCCTGCTGCAGGCAGATGAGCACCTCTTCCCCCTTCCCACGTACCTCGAACATGAACTAAGGTGGAGAGAGACACAGAGAGCAGGCAGGGACATTCTCAATGTCTGGCTTTTTTGTCATGGAGATATGTCTTCGAGAGCTGTTAGTTCACATTGTTTGAAAAGTAACATACCTGGGGATTGTGCAAAAACGAGCCTCGGTGGTTTATGCATCCCCCACACCTGCTCCTCTTGTCCAACTGCTCAGCCCAGGCTCCACTGGTCTCCTCCTCTCCTTCCTTTTCCTCCTTCTCCTCCTTGCTCTTCATCTTCTTCTCCCCCTCTTCCTTCCTATCCAGCCCTCCGTCCCCTCCTCTTTTCCCCAGCCCCCCCTTCCTCTGCCTCTCCCCGAGTCTCTCCTCTTTCCTGTCCCCCCTCTGCTGGGTCCCCCCAGGCTTGGCCACGATCCTCCCCAGGTCGGGAGCCCTGCGGCCGGGCAGCAGGATGCCCGGAGGGTGGGTCCCAGGGGGGGTGGATGGGGCCGGGGTCCACTCCCCGAGACGGCGCACCTCCCTCCAGTGGGAGCAGCGCCACAGGAGGGACCTCTCCACCAGGCGACACACCACCACGTCTGTGAAGTAGCTGCAGAAGTCCTCAAACTCCATCCTAAGGGGCGGAGACCAGGGACGAGATAGAGTCAGCCAGTCAGAACCGGTTCTTCAACTGCTCTCAGGGCAACACTGTATTGTAACCTACAGTTTGTGTTTGGGTATAATACTGGTCGGTATCAGTGGTGGTAGGAGCATCAGTTCTTCTGTACAGTAGATTTATCAATAAGGAAAGTCCATGTGAAAACATAGGCTGAGTTCTATATTTGTAACACCGGTGTTACATTCGGTACAGATTGTTATGTAGTTTACCAGAATTCCCCAACATCTCGAACTACAAGTCCCATCTTCTCCTTCTCTCCGCGGCTCACCTGCTGCCACTGCAGCGACCTGCAGGGGGAGCAAACGAGCTCTGTTTCACACGTAGATTTTAATTAGATCTCAAACAGGTAAGTGTGTGGTCGCTAATTTGAACAGAGCCCATTTGAATGGAAACACATTTAAGAAACAGCCACACTTGACTGAGATTGATATTCTAGAATCAGACTGTTCAGACCCTCACTCACCCCTGGCTCCAGTCGCCTGTCCAGTCAGCGGTTCCCCATGGGTTCCTCATTCGGACCATAAGGAGGCGGGTTGCACCGCCCTGACCCTGACCCTGACCCTGACCCTGACCCTGACCTTGCAGCTTCTCGCTCAGGCGCACCTTCCTCACGGCGGTGATGCCGTAGGCGTGGCCCCGCACCAGCCCACAGTCCAGCACAGACTCCACCCTTTCACCTTCTGCAGGCTGGGGGAGAGGGGCGAGGTGAGAGAGACAAGAGGGAGAGCGAGGTTACAAAGAGGAGCGAGAAAGAGAGAGAGAATAACACAGACAGACTCAACAAAACACAAAGATCCAAGATCCAAACTTTCAAACATCCTATAATAACCAAACCTTGTCACCCAGACAACCAACTGCTTCTCAGGATATGACCATTGAGAGAAATGAGAGTCCCAGCCGACAGAGAGAACGTGCCACAGTGACAAAGACAGAGGCCAGTGTCATTCCTATCATGGCCTCGTAGTGACAGTGAAATGCCCCTGGACAATGGTTCCACACAGCTGCCTGCCTGTCCTCTGCGACCTGCTCCGAAAATGTCCCAAAGACGCCTCCCTAGGTGACCTCTCCAAGGACTGCTGCCACCACAGCTGTCTGCCTGGCCCAGATCCAACCCCATTCATCACCTCCATCTACCCTCCCATCCTCCTGCCCCCCTGTGCCACTGCAGAGAACAGAGCAGCACATCATGTTAACGGCCACGCAATAAAGGTTTGAGTTGGTGCGTCAGCTGTTTATGGGCGCCCCCCCCCCCGCCGTTTAAATCAAACAATGTCCGCTTGTAGGTCACCTGTGTACTTGTCTGTGATCAAAGTTTCATCTTGACGGCGTTTTATTGGAAGATGCCTGACTTCCGACTTCAGCTTGACATTTGTCATATCGACAGTGAAAGTGCTACAACTACGCTGCGACTTAGAGTTTGTCTGCGCCGCAAAGATCTAGACAGCAAACACACGACGGCTCCCTGGGACTGGGGTGCTTCAGAGCACTGGGGCAGGAATGTTGTCCGCGTACCCGTATGGAGCATGTGATGAGAGCCTGGCGTGCGCTGGCTTTGGCCAAGGTCTGGAAGAGGGTCTTCCTGCACTCGGGGCGCTGACGCAGGGCCTCGCGCTCCAGGCTCAGAGGCTCCGACACCCCCCCGGTGAAGTCGATGAGGGCCTCCGCTGTGTTGCCCCCCTCCAGGGCCTCGTAGCAGCCGTTCAGTCTGGTGGGTGGGAGGGGGGTGGGGGGGAGGGAGACAGGGGGGAGGGGGAGACAGGGGGGAGGGGGAGACAGGGGCGAGGGGCAGACAGGGGGTGGCTCATCAGTAGCTTATCGGCTTATCGTATCCTCTTTGTCAGGGGCTGTACCTCACAGGTCTTACTTGGCGTAGGCCTTCTCCAGCAGGGCGCTCCAGAACTCGCGTGGCGTGGCGGAGCGGCAGAAGAGCAGCGTCCCTTCCTCGCTGACCGGCAGACGGTCGTCCACCACCACGTCGGTCCAGCGGCCGAGGCGCCAAAAGCGGAAGTGGAAGATTCCGGCGTATAGGTCAGGGCGCTTGGGGTTCCACTCCTGCTCTGTGTGGTCCGGTATCACCTGACACGGTTCATCCATAGGACACCAAAGACTGGTGTGAATACAGGTTCTGCTCCTGTTATCTTGGGTGTGCGTTTCATTTTGATGTCCTGTGTATACATTCTGTGATTGCAGCCATGGTTTTGTACATTTTGATCAAACCTTTGGGGTCTAAGGGCCAATTCACCCATTAAGGATAAAGACAATCCTTTTTTTTACATTGACATGTATTTAAAATGTTTCTTCAAGTTGATAAAAACACACAAAAAAAGGTGACCAGGAAAAATATTCCGGGTGACTTTCGAACTCTCACCTTCTTCCATAGAGAGGGCTCTGAGGCCAAGCAGGAAGTGGCCGCGACCATCCAGCAGTTACCCAGACTGCCCTGGTGCAGGTCCCGGGTGCTGATGCCATCCACAAACAGACGAGGGTCTTTACACAGTTCCTGTGGAGAGACGAGGAGAGACGACTAAGGGACGTTGAGTCTTTAAGATAAAATACAATTGTTAGACCGTTCAGGAGATTGAAAGTGAAGTCTGTTCGCAGCAACATTTGCTGGATTTATTCGTCAATTGGGACCTGCGACCGTGGTTTCTGCTGGCCTTGTTTGGGAGCAGTAAGGAAGAGGAAGAGTCTGTCCTCTTGGACCTGACATTCGGACTATCAGGTAACGGTAGAGTTACTGGCAGACACGCACACTCTCACACACAAGCACACACACACACTCTCACACACACACTCTCACACACAAGCACACACACACACACACTGGTGTCCAAGCTGACAAATACACGCGTCCTGGGGTCAAGCCCTGTACAAATGTAACTCTAGAAAAGTTATGAACTCTATGATATCATGTTGACCTCAGTATGAAACATGAAGTTGACCCAATTTTTTGGCTTTGATGGTTATGGATGGGAAGTCGTGCGTCCAAGTGTTTAGACGCGCGTGGTGTGTGTGTGTGTGTGTGTGTGTGTGTGTGTGTGTGTGTGTGACCGCTGAGTGAGGTGACAGATGTCAGCCTATCATTCGACTCCCCGTGACTGGACGCCTAAACTACCTGAGCAGAGCAGTAGAAACACAACCCTGGCTGTTTGTTGTTACGTAATCAGGAACCAATCAGAAGGTCCTGTTGAGTCTGCAAAGTTCCAACTGAGAGTCTCTTCCAGTTCCACTTCCAGTTCTAAACAGGATCGGACGAAACTAAAACCAGTTGAACGTTGAACCCTGGAGTTCTTCTGGCTCCAAATGGGTCGACACACAGAAATGGCTACATCTCAACCGCGTTGAGCAAAAAAACCAAGAGGTCGCGGGCATTGAAAATCATTACCTTGAGTACAACATCGTATTATTATTTAACACAATGCAGTGTATAATATAACCCACACTCCAAGCTACAACAGATCCCCCCTGGTACTAAACCCACTCTGTAAACATATGCTATTTAAATCAGGTGTTGCTTTTATAGATCCCCAAGCAAACACACAGTAACACTCTGCCAGGGTCCAGGTCTCAGTCTCCAACATGCTCCACACACACTGGGCAGGCTAAAGTTGCACTGACGCCTCTCCTACATTAGAAAGGACTTGAATTAAACCGATCTAGAATACAAGTTGCTGAGCGAACTACTAGATTTAGACAAGGGGAAGTTCGGAGCGCCCTAAATCCTGATAGAAGCCATGAGGTCATTTTGTGTGTCTGTTGGGTGTGTGTGTTTGTGTGTGTTTGTGTGTGTGTGTGTGATGGAAATATTCTTCTCAATCTGTCTGTATGCATCTAAATTTGCTCTGACACTATGTCAGTAGTGCGTAAATGTGAATGTGTGTGTGTGTGTGTGTGCGTGCGCATGGATTAGTAAGTGTACAATGTGTGTGTGTATTCCTGGAGTGTGCCAGTGATGTAAATATTCAGCTCTTCGCGTCTGGATCTAAATGGACTCTGAATATCTATCTCTGTCTTGTTGTCAGTACTGATGACATTTCCAACATCACACATCCCCCCTTTTCTCACCAGGTGCCTTCCACTGTTGTGGATGTCCTTCTCACCTTTGGCCTCTTCCATTTGAGCCCGTGGGGGGGCTCTCGTTTGTAGAAGAGCGACTGGGCGGAGGGGGGGAAGGCGGGGTCCTTGAAGAGCACGCCCCTCCTCATGCATGCCCTCTTGAGCTTGTGGTAGCTCTGGCCCTGGAAGTCACAAACACGCTCTGGCATGCTGAGGACCATGAGAGACAGACAGAGAGAGAGAGAGAGAGAGAGAGAGAGAGAGAGAGAGAGAGAGAGAGAGAGAGAGAGAGGAGAGAGAGAACGAGAAACAGAGACAGAGACAGAGAGAGAGGGAGAGGCCAACAAAGCACACATATTAACCCCCTTTACTGTGAAGATCCATGAGCTGTGCTCTGCATATACCCATTATGTCATCAGTACTATAAAAACACCTGCAGAAGGCAAATAAAGCAAACCCAAATACTTTGTGTGTCTCGGGTGCTTCGCTGTAAAAGTCACAATACCTGCTCTGAAAAACTGCAGGCTTCTCCTCACAGTCCAAGCAGGAAGGAATCCACCAGTCCAGCTACGTCAAGTATAAAGGTCCCTCTTGATCCAATAAAGGGTTTCCTTCTTCACAGTATTTTTTGGCATATGTTTTTTGGGGGGTTACTTATTCGTTTCATACACCCATTGTAGCTTTGGAGTATGTTTAGAGAGCCAGAGGTGTAATCTGTCCTCCTGTTGTCTCCGTCTGTCTTTCCGGTCTCCAAGGCAACCGACACAGGCCCGCGCACAAGCTGTCGCCCGCTTCAGTACTTGATGAGCATGACTGTCCACCAGGTTCCTGTCAAAGGAGGTTGATGCCGTTTTTCCACTTGCAAGATCTTAAATAAATCCAGCTGGTTTAGAAGTTCTTTGATCAAAGAAATGTTGCCAAAAGTAAAGATAAAGATTCAGAAACGTGCGCTATTTCCTTCTAGCGGTGAGCACATCCGTCTGTTGCGACTTTTCAAAGGTCCACCATGCTGTCCACTGCGTTTGCTTGCGTTTGCCTGCGTAACCACCTTACATAGCCTCATCTCTGTGTGTCGTCTGCCACCGCTTGAGTTGATGGCTTTTTAAAGAGCCCAGGGCTGCTGTGTTTGTGTTTACGCAGGCGTAACCTGCTCCCTGGCTGTCATCCTATACCGCGGGGAAACCTTTACCTGTGGCACAGCAGCATGGGGAAGCATGTGCCTGTATGGGACATCTACTGATCTGTGTGTGTGTGTGTGTGTGTGTGTGTGTGTGTGTGCGTGTGTGTGGAGCTGGAGATGTGGGAGTGCGTGTGTGTTTGTGTTCGCGTGTGTACATGTGTTTGCCCACGCGAGTGTGTGCATGACCATGACATGGTGGAGAAACATCAGTAGACCTGTGTGTACGTCTGTGTGTACGTCTGTGTGTGTGTGTGTGTGTGTTGCTGTAACACTATCCTCCAGACATACAATAGAGAGTATCTCCATGTTCTGTGACATAACATACAATTAGCGACAGCCACAGCGGGTACAGAAGAAAACGACTGCTACTTCCGAGCGTCTACTTTTTCAGCCAGTAATAACCTCCCTTGCCATGTGTGTAGGAGGAGAACACCAAACACCAACACACTCGCACACACAGATAGAAGCAAACCCAACGTGGAAGCATGCAGAAAGGGCAGCCTGTGTTCATGTACAGCAAGCAGCACAAACAGACGTTGCTTGGGGATTTCCTCATAGCTTACCGACATCAGCTCCTGGTGTGTGTTTGTGTTTGTGTGTGTGTGTGTTAGTATATGTGTGTGTACGTCTCTCTTACTGCGGGGTCTGTTCCTCTCATCAGGGTCGGTGTATAGAGTTCTGTCCTGTCCCTGACCCACTCCTCTCCTGCCAGCCTGAAGCGACACCCTCTCTCTCTCTCTCTCTCTCTCTCTCTCTCTCTCTCTACAGGACCCCTCCCACCCTCTGTACTTCTGTCTACTGTGGTCTTTCTCCCGCAAGTCCTCATACACTATTTATTTCTCTCTCTCTATCTTTCTCTTCATCTCTCTCCCTCTCTCTCTCTCTGTCTATCTCTCTCTTCCCCTCCCATGCGACAGTTTCTGTTGTCATGAAGCGTGTGCCTGGTGTCACCTGAGCCCCCCCCCATCCCACCCCCTCAGCACCACCACCACCATCACCAACTCAAGTCTTAACCCCTTCGATACCAGCACAGTGACTCATCTATTGATATAGTCCAGCCAAACCGCTGCCCTGTGTACATCATGTTGGTCCAATGGGTGTTTGTTTTTTGTAAAGAGAACTACAAAATCATCCTGAAACAAAATGTTGAAAATACTTGTTCATGTGCATCTAGATGAAATGCCCTGTCATCTGTCGTTTCTAATTATAAACCACACCTTTCCTTATCATAAGTTTAACCTTTAATCCCTTCTCTCTACCTCTCAGTCTATTCGAACTATCTTCCCGTCCCATACCAAACTGTCAACAGAGGCGCTAACTCCGTGGTGTGAACCCTGCAACCCACTTTGGTTCAAGTAATTATATTAATCTATAAATATCGCTGGGTCCCAGAAAATAATTTATAACAACACAAGCTCATGTTGAAATTGCTAGCGTAGCTGTCAATATAATTTATTGTTCATATGTTTTTCCAATACATACATAGGGAAATATAGGCATTTGTAAATTTCAACTAAGAAAGGTTATACTTTCGACATTCTGTCCCGTCTCTTTGAAAAAGAAAAAAACCTTGTAAACATGATCAAGGTTTTCTGTGTTCGACCAGCAGTCCTTAATCGGAAAAGCATTATCTATCTTTATGCCTTTTTCGAAATCGTAATCATCCTACCGCGCAAGTGCAAACTTAGTTTACGCTCACCCAAATATGCCGATGTGGCTTCTGTAAAGGGCTTCTGAATCAGTTAGAGTAGTGGAAATAATAGAAATGACTGTTATCTTATTGTCTTTTCTTTGGTTCTGCAGCTGTGTTTTGGCAGAAGAGAATGAGAGGCTGCCAAATAAATGTGAAGGTGAGAATACTGTCTCTATTTTGGTCATTTTGGTCATCGTATAAGTCTATAGCATGCTAAGTTAGAAAGCTAGCTAGATTTGCATAATGTCTTCATAGAGAGATCCGTAACTTACTTGTGTATTGGAAATCTATGGATCTCGTCCATTATTTATTGGACTTGGATCGATCTGTAAGCGTGTGTGTGCGTCCGTGTTTCTTTGAGCAGTGTGTAAGTTCCTAACAGTGGAGCTGCAGGCTGCATTGGAGAAAACCGGCCGCTCCAAGGAAGTTCTGGAGCTCGGGGACGTGCTGGACACCGGAAAACGCAGGCGCAAAATCAAATACAACACTTCGTAAGTTACCGCCACTGTCTGGAAGGGGACACTGCCGACCTGCAGGCCTTTGCAGCGTGACAGGACACCAAGAAAACCGAATCAGCATCGGTTGTTTCATCGTTTCTGGAAAATCCAGTGTGTCCCTCTAGACTTGATCAGACCCTTTATCATAACCTCCCTGTGTTGTGTGACTATGTTCGGACTTGTCAGGCTGTGAAGGAGGATGTGCTGTGTGTATACAATGTCTTGCTTGTCTACAATGGTTTGATAGTGAGTTTGCGTCCTTGTGTGTATGTGTGTGTTCTCAGCGAGACTCGTCTGACTGAGGCTGTAGACAACATCTGCGAGGGCATTCTGCAGTACAGCGTCCATGCAGAGAGACCTGGCAGCCTGCGATACGCCAAGGTACACACACACACACACACACACTCACACACACGCACGCACACACACACTCACACACACACACGCACACACACACTCACACACACATACACTCACACACACTCACACACACGCACGCACACACACGCTCAGTTTAGGAGATCAAACCAGGCCTCCCTCCCATGAAGTCCCACCAGAATGATATCCCCTCTTAGCCTTTAGAACAGACATCCAGGCGAACCCTGAACAACCTGATTCCAAATCACCTCAGCTCTTTGTGTGCGTCGTGTGTGTGTCTGTGTTGTGTTGTGCGTGTGTTGTATGTGTGTGCGTTGTGTGTGCGTTGTGTGTGCGTTGTGTGTGTGCGCTGTGTGTGCGTTGTGCGTGCGTTGTGTGTAGGGCACCAGTCAGACCATGTCAACCCTGAAGAACCTGGTGAACAAGGGTGTGAAGGTGGAACTGGGTCTGCCTTACGAGCTCTGGGACGAGCCATCTGTGGAGGTGTCAGACATGAAGAAGCAGGTGTGTGGGGGCTCCTGAATGCATGTTTGTGTGTGCGAAGGGGGGGGGCAGAATGCAGAGTGTATGCAATTAAAGTCACATTTTCCTGTGTATTTGTGGTCTGTTTTGATGTGTGTGTGTGTGTGTGTGTGTGTACATGTGTGTGTGTGTGTGTACGTGTGTGTGTACGTGTGTGTGTACGTGTGTGTGTGTGGCGTCTTCTCTGCATCCCAGTGTGAGACCATGCTAGAGCAGTTTGAGGAGGTGGTGGAAGACTGGTACTTCCACCACCAGGAAGAAAGGCTGGAACGCTTTCTGTGTGAAAACTACGTGCTTGACGACTCAGAGCAAGGTAACACACACACACACATTCTACACAAACTTCCCTTGGGGGGTGGGGGTGGGGTCCCCAAAATACCTCCCCCTACCACATCTCTGCACACGATCAGACTGAACTCACACCGCCAAGAACTTGATCACTGATCAATCTCTCTTCTCTATCTGTTCTCTCTCTCTCCCCCTCCCTTTCTGTCTCTTTCAGAATGTCTAAAGGAGGTGTGGAAGGGGGACATGGGGAAGAAGGGAGCAGGTGGAGAGGCAAAGAGTGAGGGAGGAGGAGACGGAGTGAACACACACGACGCCGGAGAACTGTGAAACCATCCATCATGGCCGTGGAACGTTCCTGGGACAGAGCTGAACTGTGGTGCAGAAGAACCTTGGTCTTTGACTGTTTAACCAACGAAGAGGTCTTTGGAACGGGAAACGATCGACAACGCTACATCCAGTTGCGATAACATGCAATCCGATTGATCGATTACTGCTTCGGTCATCAGCGTGTCCTGCTACATGGAGACCCACAAGAACGTACTAAGTCTTTCAGGATGCCTTAAGATCCCACAGCATGATGACCATGTATGTTAATCCACACCGCCATCTAGTGGTGAATGTGTGCCGCTGCATTGAATTACAACATGACTTCACATGGAAAGATGCATTTAGTTGTTACATCCACTCCTGATGGATCAGGACGGTGCCTTATAAATGTCCGTGTTATTGTTTGACGTCAGGGAGGATTGTCTCCTAAGTCCACTCCGTTGTCCTCGGGCCAGCAGGTATTTTGTAGCAAGGTCAAGTTAGAAGTGTGAGAATCACAGCTGATGAAGTCTACCTGGTTTTACGTATCAGCATGAACTATTTTGATATTTTTTATCTTTTATTGTACGGTACATATTTTAACCTGAAAAATTGTTTAAAAAAATGCAATGTGTACATTTTCATGTTGAATAAACTCGGATTTTGTTACATTTAATCAAGCCGCTTGTCTTAATATTTAATATAAAACCCAAATGTATGACAGTTGGTTAATAGGGTATTGAAGGAGTTACGAATAGTTCTAGTTCTGCGGAACACTCGAGTGCAGATGTTATTGATATCGCGTGCAATGCTGCCCCTCTGTGGTTGAGTGAGAACACTGCTCCGTCGAGCAGTAATTAGCTGATTCTTTCTGCGATAGTTCGTAATGGGACAAAAGAGTGAGTGCTTGTGTTCCTCAGCGGTGGTCCTGGTATCAGTCGTCTTCCAGCAGTGTTGTGGCAGGATGCTTGTCTCAGACAGGTTGGCAACAATCGATGTTTCCTTTGCTGCTAGTGCCAAGTTGCTCAACTCACCTTTAGGCTAAACTCTTGTTTTCTATCAGCAGATATTTGTCTGCATGCTCCCTGTCTGCACACGACATCAAATGATCCCCAGACAAAGAGAGAGAGAATTCCACTGTGCATCGGTTTATCCTTTCTTATTGAGTCAGATTAAATACGTTCAATTTTCCCTTCAACAGAAAGTAGTCGAGTCTGTTTCCTGTAGACTTAGCGTACTGTCATGTTTTCTGTCCTGGAGGCATGGCAGCGTGCTGGGGTGTCTTCCAGTCTTCCTGGGGTAGTGCTGCTGCTCCGGTGCCCAGCAGAGAAGGTGTTCAGCCAGGCCCCTGAAGAGGAGCCTGTCTGGCTGAGTCTCCGCGCCGCAACCTCCGATGACCTTTGACCCTCCAACACTGCCGTAATCAATACATCGCATTGCCGTGGCAATCATTCAGACCCACCCCCCCCCCCCCCACCCCTCTACCACACCTCCCCTGTTTCTGTTCCAGCCAGGTTCCTGGATATTCAAGCGGGGTTTTGGGCAAATTTTTCCTTTTTTTTGGGAATGCCATCGTTCGTTTTCCATCGGGCACAAACGTCTACGATGCCGGCAGCAACTTGGTGGACGAGGAGCCAAGGGAAGTGGAATGCAGATTGGTTTCGGTGGTTCTCCTGTGTTGCTTTATAGCATGCTGCAACACTTTAGGTGTCAGCTCCGCATCAGGGAACAGCCATCAATGTCTCTATCTTGTACAATCTGTTCTTAATCTGTCAAAAAAAAAAACACACACGCATGTTGACCTTCTTAATTATTAAGAAGAATGTTTGGCAGAGGCAGTGGTGGAGTCGATAGTTGCCTCATCTTGTTTACATCCATTTACACAGCTCCATGGAGATTGCCCGAGGGGCAGGTAAAACAACGATTACATAGTTTACTAACCTCACCCTCTCACAATAGTTGGGTGAACCTGGAGCTATCAAATATCTTATTGCTTTATATAAGGGTTGTGAAGGCATCTTGGGCCCTGTTACTTGCCATACACCTATCAAATCAAGTCTGATAGCGATTTTATTGGATCTGGCTCAGGGCTCTGAACGGTGTGGCGTGTCTTTTATTCACACAAAACGTGCCAAAATGTAATGGTGATAATGCACAATCGTGCTGTTTCTCCCCTCAATTTACTTTATTACACTTGTCCTTCTTCCAAGGATAGCATTTCTAACTACTTGAGCACGCACACACGCACACACAGTCCCACACACACACCTGGGGAAACATTCCTCCAGGGAAGTCATCAATCAGTTTTATGGGCTTCTCTGGGAAAGTTTTCTCCTCTCCAGTCCACCCCGCGCCCCATCCCTCCATCATTTCTCTTTCTTTTATTTCATACTTTCCATCTGCATCAGCCTTTGTTCGTCTGCTGTAGGTTTCGCTTCACTACCACATGTGAGCACTGTGCGCACGCACTGAAGTTCCCGCTTCACTCTCTGATAATTGGAACAAATTGGCGGATCGGAAGCCTTTTCAGACCGTGTATGATGTACGGACTAAGGTCACCCAATTTGTCTCAAACTATCCTCAAATTGCCCGCCAGCTGAGATGGACTTCGGTCCAACTCAACTGTAGCCTATAGGGACATACTTGGCAGATGTGTGTTGTTTGAGAGGAGGCAGCGTCTGTGCGTTTACGTCAACTTTTCTGAACCGCCCGCCTACCGAGGCGTTCTGTTGCGAGTTGGATCCCCACTCCACGGGCACAGTCCGGGCCGCACTGCCTACTTTCTGTGCGCTGCTGTTCTTATTGATCCAGATTGCATGAGCAGACAGCGACAGGAGATCCGACATTGGGACGCATATGGTGAGTATTACCTATATGCTCCTTCATAAGTCTAGCGGTTGCTTATTTCTTAGCGCGGTTCACAGGGTTGTATATTTAGAATTGGCATTGACAAGTTGATTGGTTGGTGTCGACCAGAGTGCCAAAGTTCGCGCTACAAGCTGTGTTCGGTATGAAAAAATAGATTCCCGAGTTAAGTCTCGATTGTAGTAGATTTCATAGAAATGTATTTAACAATAAAGCATGGGGGCTAAACGTAATAACTTATTGCTCGTGCGGTTTGGATCGGTCTGTCATTCTGCGCCAAAAGGTGGCTCTATATTCTATTAATTTGGTGGTCAATTTATTCCAATGACGATTAGATCAAACGAACATCTGGCTTGGTAATGAGTCCCATGTCTATTTTGTGTGAGCGCGTCTTTTTTATTTTATGATTCGCTATATATCAAATGTGACGAAAAATAATCAAAATGTTGGTCTTTGTTGATTTTAGTCTATTATGGTAATTGACAGACAAGTTTAAAATAGGCTTTGGGTATATTATATAAAGGTCTTATCCGTTTGTTTTGTGAATAAAGTGTTAGTATTTTAACTGTTATTTTATGTAGCCAACCTCGGTCGTTTGTCTTAAATAATGTTCCCAGGGCCTGAGGCACATATCATGAACGTAAGCCTGCCACTTATTTCGAAATGAAAAAGATTAATCGGGACAATTATAATAAATTAGCGCGTGTAATTGAATTGAAAGCGCGTAAATCATGATGTTTTGTTTGAGAAAATTGAGCATATCCTAATTACTGAAAGGAAACTATGCTAGGCTGGGTTATTGTGGATAGGAAACATTTTGGCTGTGCGCGTAAACACTCTTGCCAAAATAATCTTTCTAAATATGTCCATCATTTGTGTTAAATGATCCAAATATCCAAATACCGGCGTTTTTCTTAAACCCATTTGTCTAAGTCAAAGGCCATACAACCCTAATTAATTCACTCAGTTGCTCACTTGAAGAATCTTTTTAATACCCGTAGGCTGTGTGCTGAACGTTTGAATAGCATAATTGGCAACAATAGTTTAGTAATAATTATAATTATTATAATTAGGTTCTCAATCATAATAACATTCCTGTTCATAATTATAAAATTGTGGTTGCAGTTTAATTCTTAAACTATTTTTCGTTTAGGTCCTGGTTCCGTCAAGGTCGTTTAAGTCGTGTTGACTACGATGCGTAATAGAGTCCGGTTAATTTCTCCTACGGCCTATATTTTCTTAGCCATATGTTTGATTTAAACTAGGTTATTTGATAGACGACAGTTGATTTTTATAACAGTATTTGTATGTTAAAGGTTTAGGCTACTTAAAACCATTTTTGTTCAAGTCCACAGCACAGACAAATCAAAAACAAACTCAACAGTCAAAATGAAACAACGGAAAAATAGCGTATTAAGCTGTTTTGATTTAGTATTTGGTGGCCTGCTATTAATTAGTCTACTAAGTATTCACTAATCGCACAATTAGGCCTACTGAAGGTCTAGTCTTTATTTCCAGTACGCCTCAGGTTGTCTTTGGCATTACTTTTACATGAAATCACGGACAAAGATTTCAAGTCCATCTGTTTTTCAAAATCGACATTTGAAGCGAAACCTCTTAGGAGAGGTGCGTTGCCAACTTGTGTGATACGTTGTAAACTAGCGTGGGAAAAGAGAAAAAAATGGACTCTTTAAAAGTATCATGGCATATGTTTTCTTATTCAGAACCGAAATATGTCAAAGCAATGCAAGCAGAAGTGTGTCTGGTACGTTTTAGGCGTTGCTTTATTTGTCATTTCTGTCAAGTCTTTCCCATTTCTCTTCTCGAATCTCGACTGAAACGTCAGGCGTCCCCGCGCGAGCCCCTTTGACGGTCCAATGGAGGTGAGCACGAGAGGGACCGCGGCCTTTAGCTAAAGATACGAGCTGCGATAATCCATTTTGCGCGGCCTGTCAGTTGCACCTCCTTCACCGCCCCACTAAAATTAGATTATTACACCTAAAACAGGGCTCCTGGAATCCTCTCCGTGTGGAATAACACGCGGGGCTCAAGCGGGAGGACACAGAGGGCCGGAATGCCGTTGGGGAATACAGGAACGATATAGTAGGCTACAGCCTGTTGCGTTTCTCTGCATGTCTCATCCCGTGGGTTTAGACGCAGTGTTGTATTTCGGACGGGCTAAGGACAATAGGAAATTAACAAAGGTGTTGCTGTCAGCTGTGACAACATGCCCAAACAGCTGCCTGAATCAGCTTCACACAGTTGGCCTTTGGTAATTGATCAGATAGACTTGATTTAGCGCAGCCGAACACAATACAATACGCAGCCCCAGGCCTTAGCACAGGATGCAAAGAGAATATCTTCTTGTGAGAACTAGCTTCAGATTAACCATCTATTCACTACCCTACGTTGAATGCCCCCTTTTGCTTCAAGGTGTCGGAAAGTTCAATTCTAATACGAGTGATTATAATGACATACCAACCTTAGACTACAGGCTACTGTACAACATTGAACACACATGATTCTCCAAGAGCTCTCCCTTCCCTCGTCATGTGTGTTGCACCGTGGTCACGCTGGGATGCGTGCTGTGCTGGGACGCCGTGGCCACGCTCGGGCCGGGGCAGCGGCCTAACTGCTCCCCGTGACCAGGAATGTTAAAGTGTGTGAGACAGACCAAAGCCAGCTCATCTGCTCCTTATAACCTAGCTCCGAACACACACACACACAGGCAGACACACACACAAGTACACACACACACACACACACACACAGGCAGACACACACACAAGTACACACACACACACACACACACACAGCCTCAGAGCTCAGTGTGGAACGCAAGTAGCAAGAGGAGCTGACAGGTAGCAACAGTGAGACGTCCTCCTCCACCATTTCCACTTAAACCCCGGAGTCGTTTTATATCCTTCCTTCTTCACGTTGCCATCGCTCTCTTTAAACACATCACGCTTGGAGTTTGTTTACACAATGCCCATTCATTATTCTTAACATCCTTTTACTGCCAGTCTTACCACGTGGACACGCTCTAGTAAAAGTCTTCGAGCGTGTTTCCTGGGATGTTAAGGCCTGTGTACACTAGCTTCTAGAGAGTGAGCTCCAGTCTCCAGCCTCTGCCATGCTCAACTATGCTGTACACATGTCCTGGGTTGTCAGCAAGTATTTTTTCCAGCACTTGGGGCAGCCAAGCCGAGCATAGCTGCCCCTCCAGAGACATCCTTGACATCACCTTAACTGTGCAGTCAACTGCCCCCCCCCCTCCCCCCGGTCAAACTGGATCGATAATGCGTTCTTTTGAGGACGTGTGACCTTGTAGAGTTTTAAACGGGGAAGTTGTGATGGTTGATGTTGACGGTTAAGTTGCAGGCCCACGCATACTTGGAAGTTGTGAGAGCGTTCCTTTTTAATGAGAGAGTCATCGTGGAACGTCATGCGAGACTTCTTTAAAGTCTAAAAGCTTGATTATGGTGGAATGCCACTCATCCTCTCGTTCTTCCGACAAGGCGGGCGTGTGAATTTATGGAAAGCGCCGGAGAAAAACCGTTGAAACCGTATCCAGTGGGTTTCACAGGCGGTGCCAGAGACTGCCGATCCGGTTTCGATGGAGCGAGGGGGTCCGGATTCGGCCTGGGGGCCGGAGAGGGGTTGGTAGAGGGGTGGGGGGGAGGGGGGGCGGGAGGGAGGGAGGGGACCCGAGAGATGTTCTCTGAAGAACATCCATCCATCATGGCTGTGATGGGCGGTGCAGTCCATGTTTAATTAGTGATGTAACCTGACCAAGACATGTGTCAGATCATGCTACAGGAATGTCCATCCTAACCACCCTCCCCAAGCACCCATAGCCACTCGCTTGCTGAGCAACCTTCCTCTTCCTCCCCCTGCACCACTACCACACCACACAACCACACACCACCAGATAATATACCTACTTACCGACGGTGGTCCCCTGCCACTCTGCTCATGCTATGCTTGGCCAACTCTTTAAAGTTGCATGCCCAGTTTAGGATCTTCCTATGTAGCCGTTACAGTTCTACACACGTATTAAGTGTTTGGTGAAGCATAACTACATAAAAAATAAGCCATCACAGCTCGCCTTCTTTCTCCCCCTTCCTCTCTCCTGTAGCCTCCCCCATTTCCCCAGCCAAGACACTGACGCCTAACTCCCCCTTCCTCTCTCCTGTAGCCTCCCCCATTTCCCCAGCCAAGACACTGACGCCTAATGAAACCTGAGATCCAATTAATCAGAGGATCAATTAATGAGGCCAAGGGTTTTTAGCAGTGTGTTCAGGTTCCCGCGGGGCATGTCGCAACACGTGTGGAATGTCCAGGGCTTGGGGGGGGGGGGTGAGGAATAAGGAAAGGGGGTACACCGGACCCTCGGAATGCAACCGCCAACAGTCGGACCGCTCGTCACCTCTGCCAGCTAAACGTGGCGTTTCCAACAGCAACCCTGCGAAAACACCATGTCCTGATCTCTCGCCCAGTACAGCTTATCCACCTGGCAGGAGCAGGTCTGTCTACTTTGTCACAGCTCTAGGGCACAGGGGTGTTCTCGGTTCATTTGAGCGATTGCATAGGGAAATATAAGATATATCAGTGGATGAGGGAATCCTAACCCCCCTCTGAGCCTCTACAGTGCAGGGGGTCCTGGGGGAAGCCTCATGTTTCGACCTCAGGTCTAATTAAGCAAGATGACTTGCACCAGAGCCACAGCACACCCCTCTCCTCTCTCCCTATCTCTCTCACCCTCTCTCTCTCCTCCTCCCTCTCCTCTCCTCCACTTTCTCCCTCCTCCCCCCATGTCCCCTCTCTCCCCCATCTCCCCATCTAATGTCTTCCATTTCCTCTCTCTCCCTCGCCCATTCCTCTCTTTCCTCTTCCCCTCTCCTCCATCCTCTCCCTGTCTCCTACGGGGTAGGTTTATATTGCCCTGCTGACTGGGCTGTCACTGTCAAACGCTTGTTAGGACATCATCAATCTGGCAGCACTTAGGAAAACTTCCATAAGAGAAGGAAGGGGGCAGGTGATAGAAAGGGAGAGAGAGAGAGGGAGAGAGAGAGAGAGAGAGGGGACGAGAGAGCAGAGAGGAAAGAAGAGGCAGCGGTAAGGGGAAGAGGGAGAGGAAGGAGAGAGAGAGAGAGAGAGAGAGAGAGAGAGAGAGAGAGAGAGAGAGAGAGAGAGATATGGAGCGGGAGAAAAGGGGGGAAAAGTTGACAGGTCTACCGCAAATGGGATAGACATTTATGGGGAGAGAGATGTGGGGAGAAACTGGATGAGATGAATTCCAACAATGATCGTCTTTGTGAGTTTGGTGTGAAATCTTGGGTGGGGAACTTGTGCTCGTTTTCCCCAAGGCAGGACTCAAAGACTTGAAAAACCATCACGTCATAGATCAATTTTGTCAGGAAATAAGTATACAGATGCATTGTTCTCTCATGTCTTCCAGCGCAAATAAGCAAACCTTATCCGGTGTCAGTTCCTGACAGGGAGATGAATTGATCACCGCCCCTCCAAAGCGGGAAGGGATTTGCTCAACACAGCTAATGTACAGTTAGCATTGTAACGTACAAGTCCGTGTTTGTCCACTCCACGGAAACGACCGGACAGAGGCTCTACTCGAACACGCATTTCTCGCGTTCTCCCTATAAATCTTCCCCCCCCCCCTCTATCTTCCACCCCCCTAATCTCCATCTCTCCCTCCTCTCCGAAACACTTCTCTCTCTCTATCTCGCACACACACCCTGCCTGTTCCTCGCACTCTCCCCACGCTGCCTTCGAGTCTGTATCGCATGTGCGTCCGAAAGCCTGTCGAGAGATTTGAAAGGGACGTCCATAAACTTGATGGATGTCGTCCAGCTTGTGTTTTAGACCCAGCTGTTGGGCATGGTTTCTGTCACCCGCAGCCAGACCTGCTTGGTCGCTCCCACATCCACACTCCTTCCCCCAAAAGAGGACGCTAATTAAATAGAATTTCAGAGGGAGTAGCAATTCTTGGTACCTGAAGACTCCTGAGGAGATAACTGAAAGAATGCATTGGGCCAGTTCTGCTTGAACCATGGAGATTCTCCATTGATACGACTGGTTGTAATGCAACCGTAGGATTCCTTGTGGTGGTAAGGACTGGTATGTTTGTAATAAAGATCTTGACCCGGGAGGTCTCTTTTAGAGTAGCCCCACTTTTGGCTTCAAAAGCAAGTTATATAAATCCATCAGTAAATGTTCCTTTCATGATTTGAACCCCCCCCCCCAGCCCAGCTCCCCCCGCTAGCCTCAGCCCTCCCCTAGCCCCAGCCCCCCCCCCAG
>BROE01000023.1:6098112-6100322 GCA_036571765.1 Plecoglossus altivelis | reverse complement strand
CCCCCCCCGGACCCAACACACCCCAACACCATCTTTTCCCAGTTGAAACCCTACCTGACCACCCTTTTACACCTCCTCCCTTTCTCTATTCTAATAAAGGACTCTATAACCTACAGGGCGGAAGATCTGACAGATACCTTACCGCCGTCATTAGCATTAGCATCGGCGTGACAGATTCAGGTTGGTTCAAGAGAGGTCAAACGCTCTGAAAACAGGTCAGTTCGAAAGGCTTCATTCGTTTATTTTTGTACATTCCAAACCCCGAAGTTACTGCAATAGACCGATGCAACTAAATATCCCCGACCTGTTAGCGTCAACAGGCTAACATGCTAACCTCCCTTTGGCTTGTCTCACTTTTCTTCTTTCACTTGTCCATTTCCTCTGGTGGAAACGTTTCCCAGCCTTTCAGGTGTGTTCCCGGTGTCTTATTCGTAGACGTCGGCTCCCCTTCATTCACTGGAAAACAGGCCTTCCTGAATTCCAGCCCCATTGTACGGCGTCTTTGTAGTGTGCAATGGGAACCTTATTTTGTCAGTCGCAGGGGCGAGCGGGACAGGTGATTTACGACACGGAGAGCGGGAGGGTCTCGGGGAGTCCTTTGTTTCCAGGCGAGGTCTGGACGTTGTTATGGCAGACTGACACACACACTGACACACACTGACACACACTGACACACACTGACACACACTGACACACACGTCCGCATAAGCACACACACACGGAGGCCTCGTCAAGACATTGCAAGTCTGTAGGAATGTGTGGTTATGGGTGTGTGTGTGTGTGTGTTTGTGTGTGTGTGTGTGTGTGTGTGTATGGTGGGGGGGCTAGGATTAGGGATCAAACAAATAGGGGGGGGGGGGGGGCTGATGGGGTAATATTAGCCCACCCTGCCCAGGTGCACTTGCAAAGAGGCTTGAAAGCTGACCCTCGGGTGTGGAGTGTGAGAGTGGGTCAAACGTGTGTGTGTGTCTTGATATGAACTCCTTCTAGTTGGATTTGAACCGTAACCAATTCAATTTCAAGCCAGGTTGATGAAGGTTGCTGACCTACCACCCTTCTCACAACATCTGGGGCCCTGACAAACCACCCAGATTTCCACCTCCCATCATCCAAATGCACAACCAGAGTCTGTACACAACATCTGGAGGATGGCGGATCCATTATAATTATAACAGTCATCCATTCTGGCAAGGGTCAACAACATGTACAAAATAAATATCTTCGCAGTGTACGTGCTTTACAGAGAGCCCTTCTGTTGGCCAACAGTGATGTTTCCAGGAGTTTGGCCTCACAGTTCAGTGTCCTCCTCTGCCTCCTCCTCTGAGTGATGAGGCATGGAGGTCCAGGCTGCAGGGAGATGATCGCACTGCAGGCAGAAGAAGACCACCTGGACCTGGACACCCACGCAGAAACACAAGCAGAAACACAAGCAGAAACACAAGCAGAAACACACGCAGAAACACAAGCAGAAACACACGCAAAAACATGCATAAACATGCAGAGACACACGCAGAAACACAAGCAGAAACACAGGCAACACACATTTTACGTCAATTATCTACAGACGTTATAAAGGAGCAGTTACCATTTCTTAAAGACAGGAGACAATCACATATATTTTATCTTTCAAATATCAGCCAAATACATTCTCTACATAATACAATAAAATACTTTGTTAAAAGAGTAATTTTATTTGACATTAGATTAGGATATATTTACTTTCACACATTTTATTTACTGAGGTTGTCATGACCTACCTGTACAACCACCTCCTGGGAAATGTCCACTCTAGGGAAGGAGTCCCCAAGTGTGGCCACAGGAGGGCGCAAAAGAGTTGGACCGAATACTGTGGCCAGGTTCATTAATGGCATCTTGTTCATTTCCTGTTTATCTGCTACCCTGGAGAGGAGAGGAGAAGAGAGGAGAGGGGAGGAGAGGGGAGGAAAGGCCAGGAGAGGGGAGGAGAGGCGAGGAGAGGGAGGAGATGACAGGAGAGTTTTGAGTGGATGAAGAACAGGACAGGGGACAGCAGAGGAGATGAGGGAATAAGAAAGGGGGCGAGGGAGGAGGGTAGGAGGCAGGAGAAGAGTACAGAGCCATGCTGGGGTACCGTTTGAGGTGGTGGAGGAGGAAGAAGAAGGTGTTGATGTTGACCGCTGGACAGGACTGGAGCAGAGACAGCAGGGTGCTGATCCGGGTGCCCATGTCAC
>BROE01000023.1:6033112-6093112 GCA_036571765.1 Plecoglossus altivelis | reverse complement strand
AGCCTCGCGAAAGCCTAAGGGCTTCCTGGAGAACCGTGTGGTCGCTGTGGTCCGGAGGTGTGGTGCTCAGCAGGTCCTGCACGGGAAGGGAGGGAGGGAGGGAGAGAGGGAGGGAGGGAGGGAGCAGTGAGAGAGGTAGATGTCACTGTGACAGGGGGATCTGGCTAGATCGAGTACCCTGGGCACTGATGACTGGATGGACAGAATGGACATGGAACAATGGAGCATTTCACTTCTTACGTGCAACACTAAAGTTGTCTTGGTGACACGCTCCAACGGCTTGTACAGAAGTGCTGTACGGGAGGCAAAAACAAGTGTCAATCAACAATGTGGGCGGGTCGTTTCCAGTCTCAGCCAATTACAACGAAGACTCCATCTTACCTTCAAAGGTGTACGAAGTCCTACTTTTGTCAATTCCATTACATGACATCATACTCTAGAGGAGGTATGAGATAGTGGACAGGGGCTGTTGAACTACTGGAACATTGCCATGGTGATATTTGTTCTTCGTGTTTGGAGTTGTACCTTACCTGTGACAGTTTTCTGAAGCACTGGTTGGTTTGCGTACCCTTCCTCACAATCTCCAAAGCACTCTCATAGTTATCAATGAAGCCTCGATACACACGCAGCTGGCTGACCTAGGAGACCAGAGAAGGCAGGGAGGGAGGGATGGATGGACAAATGGATGGCTAGATAGATGGAGGCACAGATGGATGGAATATTCAACACAATAAAGGATCGGAGGAGTGGAACCAACCATATTCAGGAACAGGTCCCCAACAGTTAACTGGAAGCCCCCATGGCCTGTCACCTGCTTCATCTCTGACCCAATACTGGATGTTTCGCTCTGGCTTTCTCCTACTTGAGCTCCCTGGTCTGACTGGGCCCCTGGCTGGGGCCTGGTTCCTGCCTCCAGCCTGCTCCTGAGGCCAGTGTAGAAGTCTCTGTGCAGGTCCCTGAGTTCTGGTACCTGGTAGAAGACGGTCTGGACCTGCTGGCTGGACAGGACTGGTTGAGACGTCCCTGCAGAAGCCTTCAAGGCTTTCATAGGCTAGTGGACGGGGATAGAGAAGAGGAAAGGACGGAGAGAGCGACGAAAATGAAAGCGTAGAAGAAGACAGTGGAACGTTAGAAGAGCGAGGGTGGAGGGAGGGAAAAGCATTTAACACCACCACCACCGCCACCAGCAAAACCACCACAAGCAGCTGTTTTGTCACTCGCTCACAGCAGATACCACATGCCGTTGTCACAGTTCTAAAAGCAGAAGCAGCTATTCACGCCATTAAAGGGGAACAAAATGATCGACTTTTGATCCTTTCCGTCTCTGCAGTGTAACTTCTGCTGTGCATTCGGATGGGTTCAATTCATCATCTATTTGCTGAACGTTTCGCACCTCGAAAATAATTGATAGCACAAAGAGACGTGGGTGAAGATTCAAGCAGAGCCAATAGTTGCAGAGGAAGGTGGATTCAAATATAACTTGCCGAAATCCTGATGCTTCGGCAAGAGAGAAGTAAATGAATTTGATAGTGTAGATAGAGCGTAGATTTGCCAACATCCAGCAGTGGCTCCAAGCAAATGACTTGGCATCAAGGTGCGGGATGTGTGTGTGTGTGTGTGTGTGTGTGTGTGTGTGTGTGTGTGTGTGTTTACCGTGAGCAGCGTCTCCAGTTCGCAGAGGTACAGCTCCTCACTCTGCAGGATAGCCTTCAGTACAGTTAGTCTCTTCTCCAGCAGGGCCTCTGGAGAACACAGAGTCTACAGCAGCACAGAGCAGAGGGGCAGAACCACTTCAAAACTGCTGCTCTTCAAACTTTCCAACTTTGGCTCGTATGGACTTTTTTCGTCAAAAAGAAGAGAGTGAGATGTAGTGAAAGTGAAAATGACTTATTAGACATCTCTGGAGTATTTTCTGAGGGGGAGCGAGGGGGGAGGGAGGGAGGGAGGGAGGAGAGGAGAGGAGAAGGCAAATGACACCTGTAAGTAATTCCAAGACTTACAGGTGTGTCCGGTAGGTCCACACAGTCTGACTGCAGAGGCGAGTGGAGGTATGAATCTTCATGGAAGACGTCCTCTTCAAGTTCCGGATATACTTCCTCCTCCACTTCAACACATACAGAGAAATACCAGTAGGACAAGCAACCATAACAGGCGCACACACACACACACACAAATGCACTCACACACACACACACACACACGTAGATAGCGATGACTTACCGGAGATGTTGTACGACTCCAGGTAATTCAGTGCTTCTTTATAAACATCCATTGGCGAGTCTTTCTTCTGTCTGTTCCTCTCCGTAACGGTTTAGAAAATGTGTCAGAATCAGACGCACGAGAGAACTAAATCAGTCAACTTCCTGTTTTTGCGTGACAATGCCTCAATGTACAGCCAATATACAAGTCTGACAAAAGCGATAAGACTATCCCAATAAACGTCTGACAGGATGTCGCCTATTTTTTCCGCGTGTTTCTTTTTAGTCAAACACTTTTAAACGGTTCTTATTTGCCCACCAGTCGTTTCCGATAGAAAAGCTTGGCGCTCCGCCGGTTAGGTTCTGTTGTTTAATAAAAGGTGACAGCTAAGCACCATGGACAGCGCGCACAGGGAGTGAACATCTGTCGCATTTTGTCTTTATTTATCCGATCTTTTACTTTGAGCCCATTTGACTTGCAACTGTTACTTCTAATGCATTTTGATGTTTATTATTTTTGTTGTATACACTATGTATATATCCCGTGTACAGCGTTGCAGTGTTTATTCTGATAGCTTCTGCATTTAGTTTTTGAATTCCTAGATAGTTCATTTTATGTGACAAGTAGGAGGTCGGTTAAGGTTATGTTACGTTAGAGAATAAGGGTCATATCCAGAAATAAATGTGTGGATTAGATTTAGGCAATACTGCCATCTGGTGGGTAAACTTTCTGTCATCAGAAACGTTTTTCTCATTATTCTGGGTCAAGCACATCGGTTTGTTCAGTTAACGTCATGCTCAAGAGCCATATTTAAAAAATCTTGCCTCGTTAAGTTTTTTTTTGTACTTTATCATATTTATTGTGACGTCACAGTCGGAAAGTAAAGTTTAAAAACAATATGTGCATCATGGCAACAAAAGCGTTAAACTAAATGGTTCTTGTGTCGTGAACAATATCTATTCAAAACGTTGACTGTTGCAGATCCAGTCCACGTTAAACCCTCCGATCTGTTTGGAAGGAATTAGAAAGGGAATGGAGGATAGTTTTAAATGCAACACTATCTTCTTGTCGCAGGAGTTGCGACAGGCTAGTGAAAATGAGTTGGCAACCGACGATCTGGACACGAGTTTATATCAACCAGAACCAGCTCCATCTTTGCTCCGGTACCGTTTATCTCAATGATGGAAAAACGTGGACATTATGATTTAGCCAACATGTACCCAAACGTCATCCTTCCCCTATTTTGATTTATTACACTAGACTTTCTATCGTTTGTTTGTCAATCTGTGAATGTCTTTTACCATAGACAAGAATCGCATCACTGGAGTTTAGGAATTCGCCGCTCGTTAGCCTCCACAGACCTTTTGAATCATCCCCACACGGCGCATTCTGCTGCCTCTCTAGGGAGCCAGGAGGGGGGGCTCGCGGTACACTCAGGTAAGAGTGAACTGTTCTGATATGAACACGTTTTTATACTTCCTCTCTACCATCAAACGAATATTCTTGCTTATGACTGGATGATAACATATCCGCTCCGCTTGATTGCATTCAGATCCTGTCACGCTGTATGTGCGGTTGCCGAATGTTTATTTAAGGAACTCCCGTTATCTTCTCATACATATTATTCTCTTAATATTTCTCATCCAATCCAGCATTCCATACAAATAATGACGCTTCTCTATCCCTCCTTACCTCCTCTCTCTCTTTTTTTCTTTCTTTCTTTCTTTCTTTCTCTGTCTGTATGTCTCTCTTTCTTTCTTTCTCTGTCGGTCTGTCTGCCTTTCTCTCTCTTTCTCTCTGTCTCTCTGTCTCTCTCTCTGCCTCTCTCTCTCTGTCTGTCTCTCTCTCCATCTCTCTCTCTTTCTTTATCTCTCTCCCTCTGTCTCTCTCTCCCTGTGTCTCTCTCTCCATCTCTCTCTCTCTTTCTTTATCTCTCTCTCTCTGTCTCTCTCTCTCCATCTCTCTCTCTCTCCATCTCTCTCTCTCTCTTTCTTTATCTCTCTCTGTCTCTCTCTCTACCTCTCTCGCTCAGTCCCTTCTCTTGGTTTCCCTCACAGTAACTTTTTTTCAGCAGAAAGGAAAGTTAACATTCTTTTAGTGAAATAGACAGGAAATGTGTGTGGGGGGGGTATCACAACATCTCTTGCAGCAGAGCGCCAAAACAAGACATGCTGGTTAAAATATGCTGTCTTGGTCTGATGCTGTTACTTACTTGTGGTGTGTTTGCTACAGTTCTGGCACTACCAACGCAATAGTACTTCTTGATGGTCGTACTTGTGGTCGTAAGGAAAGAGTGACACAAACGACTGCATATTACACCACATCACTAGTCTCAAAAGGAAAAGAATGTGCAGTCATATTTCCTTTCATTTCAAATTGAATCCAAAGTATTTGCCTGTCACGGCTTTTGTGTTGTCGTACTGTACCAAGACGAACATGCGACGTCATTCCTACGTCGCTCTCCCAGGACGCGAGGATGTGTCCAGATTCTTCCTTCAAAATGAGAGCTGTTTCCATTTGAAACAACTTAAAAGTTCAACCTTTAACACTTGACCCCCCCCCCCCCCCCCTCCACGTTCCCTCTCTCGCCCCAGACTCCGGGGATGACCTGAGCAAGATGGAGTCCCGCCCCACCAGCGACACCCAGCTCCACCCCAAGGGCAGCAGCCACAGCAGTCACCCGTCTCTGGAGCGCAATGTGCCCGCCGGCGGCGAGGGGAAGTGCAGCCCTGCCAACGGGGACGAAGCGGCGGACAGCGGGAGGTGGGAGGAAGCCAGCGATGGCAGCACCAAGGAAGGACCGGGGGACCAAGTCTCTGAGTCCTTCTTGTCCGTCGACGAGGAGGACGAGCCTGAGGAGGAGAGCCTGACGGAGGCCGAGAGACCTAAAGGGATACACAGACACGTCACATGGGGCACAACGGGGAGTTCCAGGAAATACTTGCAGGTGAAGAAGTCATCATTGTTGAATGGTTAAGGGGCGGGTGTGTCGGTGGTTAAAAGGAGCAACGGAAGTACAAACGAGGTGTGTGTTTCGGTTGTCGTGTAAATACACTTGTGTGTGTGTGTGTTTGTGTGTGGTGGGCGGGGTACCAGTTTGTGTTTGTGCATGTGTGAATTTACTTTGATACTTCACTGGGGTGGGAAGATTTGAGCTTCAACTTTGTTGAAATTGTTTTTTTGGCCAATGTCCTTACAGGAATTCCATAGTGTGCCCAAGAGACTCATTCCTTCGGAAATATCCCACTGCCTGCATAACCTGGAGGTGAGTTAGGGAGACTGAGTCGTCAAAGCTTCCTCATGCTCTTAGAGCTAATGGTTTTCTAGGGGGAGAAGTTGAGTATAAGCTTTTGGTTTTAACTTTTTTTTTTAAACAAAAAAACCATTGTGATGGTAGATTTCCTCATTCCTTCACGAGCTATCAAAACTGTAAATAGATAACTGACACTGACACTGACACTTTGAACCCAAAACCCCATGATGAAGCGTTTTCATTCTGGCAGGAGGAGTGCAGAGGAGTGGAGCGAGAGAGTCGCAGTGTAAAGTGGAAGATGGAACTGATACATCGCAGTGTGGAGGCCTTGCAGGTAAAAAAAATACCACAATCTCAACCCCAACTCAACACGAACAGGTTAAAAGCACAATCTCAACCCCAACTCAACACGTACAGGTTAAAAAGAGGAAAAAAGGAATAGGAGAAGGCTTGTATGCATACAACTCTAAATAATAATCAAATACACACAACTTCCTGGATGTGCTGAAGTGTTTCATAATAGGGAAGTGAATACACCAGCTGTTCACCCTCCTGCTTTGTGTACCAGGAGACCTTAAGGACCCTCCTTACTCGCCTGGTTGAAGCTGAAACCAGCGACACCTCCGACCTCCAGACGCCCACCCCACCCACAGTCCTTCCCTCGCCCACGCCCCCGGCTCCTGTCCCAGATCCAGCCCCCTCCCCGCCAGACTCGGACCTTTCAATGGACGGACAGATGAGCGCTAACTACTGTTCCCACCAGCACTGCCGGGAACACCGTGGCCTGGCAAGGTACCCGTCTGAAACCTGCCTGCCGGAGTCCTACCAGAACAAGAACTGCTGCGCGCGGTTGACCGACAGCATCGAGGACGGCCTGCCCAGCTGTGCCCAGCGGCAGAAGGAGAGAGCAGCCGCTTTCTATGCCATCAAGGAGCTCAGGTGGGTCACAGGACTAGAGGTCACAGGGTCACAGGTCACAGGCCGACAGGCACCTTGCGCACGCCTCAAACATGGTCGGCGAACGATAAGAAACGAAGTAAGTCAGCGAGGAAAAAAAACAACGCTCGTGGCCGTTTTCTCTCCCTCGTGAACTTTGACCTCCCTGACCTGCAGGACGGAGGTGGAGCGCCTGCGGCTGACCCACGAGGAGGAGCATCGGGAGCACCAGGAAATTCTGCACAACTTCCAGAGCACCATGGAAGTCCTGCTGGGCCAGTGGAATGAGAGGGAGGAGCTGAAGAACCGCAGCGCCGTCTCCTCCCAGACAGAGCTGCTCCACCAGCAGGCCACCAAGCTGTGAGTGGCTGACCAATGGAGAGAGAGAGGGAGAGAGAGGGAGAGGGAGGGAGAGAGACAGAGGGAGAGAGAGAGAGGGGGAGAGGGAGAGAGACAGAGGGAGAGAGAGAGAGGGGGAGAGAGAGGGAGAGGGAGGGAGGGAGAGAGAGAGGGACACAGAGGGAGAGAGAGGGAGAGAGAGAGGGAGAGAGAGGGAGAGAGAGAGAGGGAGAGAGAAAGAGGGAGACAGAGGGAGAGAGAGAGAGAGAAAGAGGGAGACAGAGGGAGAGAGAGAGAGAGAGAGAGAGAGAGAGAAGGGAGAGGGGCTTCCTGGTCTTCCAGCAAGGTCAGCAGTTGATGGCTGTATGAAATGTGGGAAGGACGTGGGGGAAGGGAGGTGGATGTTACAAGCTCCAAATATTTCTAAATCAAACACCCTAACCCCGATGAGGGTCCAGAGAAACAATCTTGTTTGTGCGAGAGAGGGGCAACGCATGGCCGGGGAAAACTACACAAAGAAGTTGACGTTGAAGCAGTTGGAGTTTAAGGAACAGAATTTCCAGGCAGTGAGGGGGGGGGGGGCATAGATGAGAGGAGGAAGTCCAGCCAAGAGAAGGAAGAATGTTTCAGATTAAGCAATGCAGGAGGGGGAGGGTTCTTTTTTTGATGAAGACAGATAAAAACGAGGAGGGGAGTCATGAGAAACGAAGGACGAAATGCTCCGCTAAACTGTTTTCTTTCTGGTTTGCTTTTCCTCTTGCGTGGCAGCTGGCAACTTGCTCAGAGCCCTTGACTGGAGAGCTAAAGGTTGCAGGTTCAAAACCCCCTGTGCCGTGCGTCTCTCATAAAAGCGTTGACTAATACGCAGTTTGTAGTTACTGAACATTTAAACAGAGTCTCTCTCCGCAAATGATTTGTCTTCACTGTTAAACGATCAGCATTCACCGATGCTCATGCTGTTCACACGCTGCTAGTCTTCATCGTTTTAATAGTCCCGTTCCAGAGCACTTACAGTTGTGTGTGTGTGTGTGTGTGTGTGTGTTCCCCAGAGGCCAGCAGGCTGTGGCAGTGATCTGTGGGCTTCAAGAAGTGGGTTTACTAGGAGCTGTAGAGACGTTGGTTCAGACCGCTTCCACTCAGTTAAGGGCTCTCAGCGGCAGGTAGGCTTGCTTGCACGCATTTGTACGTCTGCGGTGTACGCACGCAAAAGAAGGCCTCGAATAAAACCATGGATAATACATGAGACATTGTTTACGAACTCAGGCTTGTCTGTTTGCATAGTCCACAGCAGTGCCAGACTTGTTGCACCAACGTAGTGGATGCCAACCTGGAAATGGAATCAGAAAGCTAGTCTTATCGCAAGCTGAACCTGTTGGAATAAAAAAATTACCTTTACACCATGAACATTCACCTCTGTATCAGTTCAGATGTGATAGCGGTGTTCTTATGTCTGGTTTATCTTGGGCGACGCACCATTGTAAAGGCTGCCAGGCGTCCAAGTGTAACAGTATCGTTAGCAAGGAAAAGGAGATCTTGTTTATTGCGTTCTGAATCCGATTCCATTTCGTACAACAGGAAATGACTTTGGTTTGACTGCTTGTAAAAACACGCATGCGAATTTCCAATCCAAAGACCAAAGTTCAACTAGCCGACAAAAGAGGCAAGTTCAGGCAAAGATTAAACACAAGAGTCACCCCACTTCACCGATACAGAAACTGATTTTATTAAGAACATTGTGACGTCATCGGCCACGAGTACTTAACCTAACAAAGCAACACACGCTCTTGATTTTTGGCACACAAAACTGGAATGATTATGATTCACTTATGGCAGTTCAACTATACGTGTTCGTCTGTCATCTGAAAAGATATATAATAATTAATAATTAATAATAATTCGGAGGGTTAGGATCTATCGCTAATCTCCCTTTTCCTGAGTGAGATTTCCTCGTGTTGTTTTCTGGTCAAATTTGGAAGTTTGGGTTGGCCAAAGGCCAGTTCTACGAGTGTATGCCAAGCCCTTCGGCGACACTGCTCGTAATAAAAAATTTAAAAAAAAGCTTTACTTAGTCATTTGGATTGGCGAGATAACGTCGATACAAAGAAAGAAGCCTGCTTGAATCTATTAACTGCGGCTGTTTGCAAAAGCAGATGTAGAAAGACGAGCCGTCTGGTGGTGGAAGGCTATCTAGCCATGCACGAACTGCTGGGTGATCACTGTGGTGGTGCCAGGGTGGCAGGCACGCAGCTTCACCTCCCGGGACATCTGACACCACGTGCAGGGGTAGCACCACAACACATTACAGCAGTCGCCCATGCAGGAGCCCTGGGGACAGAGAGACGCACAGACAGGGAGGAGGACAAATGAGTATTTCAGGGTCAATATTATGGAACGATATCGTATGAATGAGGGGAAAATGAGAGGATAATAGAGTACTGAAAGATACGTGTGTGGAGTGAGATAAAGGACGAGGGTTAAATGCTTTGTGATTTGGCTGGAGTTAGCTTGTACACTGAGCAGAGGCTCAGAGTAGCTAACCCTCTGAAAGAGAAGAGCTTGACAGCAGGTTTTCAGCAGACTAGATATTAACATTTAACTATATTGCAGTCAAAGCAGGATATTCCAATGGGCTCAAAATACTATTTCAACTTGTCTACAGTTAACAGAAACTTTCAAGTGACAAATGAGTTGCAAATACTGTAGTCCTGAAAATAAGCAGAGGTTTATGTTGTCCTGAGATATCATCATAGTTATTATCATCAAAAAGTCCATTACTGTACTACTGCAGGAAGGTATTAAGTTCTGTTTTTACATAATCATCCAATAGTAATCGTCCAGCCAATTCTGAACATGCATAACATCCTGTCACCTGACCTACCGCACTGCTTAAAGGAAACGTTTACATCGTGTTTGGTTTTGGAGTACACATTCCTAACCTTGCGTATGGTGCTGATGCTAGTGGCTTAGGGGGAATCAAATATGTTGCTGTATTAGGATCCTTAGCCATCCTATTGAAAGTAAGGTTGTTTTTTTTATTGACCTTTTTGCAGTTTTTCTCCTCTTTTTGTATTTAATTATGATTTCATCGTATTAATTTGAAACAGCAACCCAGGCTATTTGTCAAAAGCATTGATTAAAACAATGGTGACAATAATCACATAAAATACATATATATTTTTATGTGTATTCATTTTATGTACAATTTATATATTGTATGTGTATTTTATGTAAAACAATGTTCAAAACAATACATATATATATAGACGAAGAAATAACCTTCCATCATTATACACATGCCCGTAGGCGTGTGTGTGTGTGCGCGCGCGCGCCCCTACGGGCATGTGTATAATGATGGATGGTTATTTCTTCGTTGCAGAATGTCCTTGTTATCTTCCAAATTCCTTCTTAGTAGTATCCTATATGTTAGTTTAAATATAATTTCCCTAAACAAATAGGGTGACCCACGCATAATGTAACTTGTTTACTGCCGGTCGTTTATTGGTCAGTATTGTCCTCTGATATTGGTGGCAGTAGCTTGTTCCTGTTCCACTGCTACTGTACTTAACAAAGACGGAGCCTCCGATAGGTCACTTTTGAACTTATAGTAGTTAGTACTACAAATGACTTGTCATGTGTGAACCAATCATAAAATGCTCCTCCTCGCTCTAACGGTAAACGTTACTGATGAAGTGACGGTTTTTCCCAGGTTTCGTAATCCCAAATACATGCCGTGACACGCAAACCGCGAATGTAGACGTGAAAGGTGATTTTTCTATGGGCTCGGTGGTTACCTCAATCCCATGGCGCTCCCGGATGGACTTGCGCAGGCAGCAGGAGATGCCAAAGCAGGTACACGCGTCCATCAAAGGCAGGCAGCAACACCAGCCGTGCTGCGACGCTGTCTGGCACTGCATGCACGGGAAACACCAGTAGGCACAGCAACCTGGCGGAAGGGGTTAAAAGTGCTCAGCATTGAGGCAGGATATTGACGGTTTGATTTAAGAGGGTGCGAGGAGTGATTTCCTGATTGACTTAATGCTCTCTCTCTCTCTCTTTCTCCCGCCTAAAATCCCACCGCTAATGCACATGTTTAGGACCAGTGGCCATCGCATTGATTCCTCTGCATGTTGCCATCCTTTGGCTCTTTTACGCAACAAATGGCCAAAGACAAATGCCAAACTGGAAGCACAACAGACTTAGAACATCTGTAATAGATCCAGCATTCAAAGAAATTGAGAGAGAAAATCTTACAACTTAGTCTGGAGAAAGATTTCCAACAAACCTGTGGTTGTTACAAACATTGAACTTGAAACGTAAACACGTGTCTGTTGGGGGGGGGGGGGTGGCTGCTGTTCGGTTGAGCCTCTGTCTATGTATACATGTGCTTTATGAGGAAGTAGATTCCCTTTCTTTTATTATTTTTTTTTTTAGGGAAGTGACATTAAAATACCAATTCCGATTGAAGAAAGTACTCCTATTCTTTTCAAAATCCCACACTAGTTACTGGTGTTACCTGACATGGGCTTCATATTGTATTGTACTGTATTGTAATTTGTATTCGTGTCTGAAATCCGATTAAAAGATACAATTGTTTTACTCGAGTAAAAAAATAAAGTGAGAGTCATTTGGCCCGGGAGAGAAGAAAGAGATGTGGCTTAGCATCGTGAGAAGCGATAGAGCGCGGTGTAGGTACGGTGACTCACAGACACCAATGTCCGAACAGCAGTCACACACTCCTGTGCTCCATTCCCCCGTGCTGTGGCCGGTGGTCACCGTGGTAACTTGATGCTGGACGGCCATGGCTGGTGTCCAGGGAGGCGAGGTGAATGGGGAAGAGACATCGTTCAGGAGGACACAAGAGACACATTGTTGAACAGGGCTGTTGGAACTCGGAGATGCATCGGAACAATGAGCAGCTCTATGAATGGAAAGCAATGTCTCGTTCTATTTATTCTAAGTAGTTCTCGTCAAAAGTTCGCAATAGATGTGGATTTGACTTGTTTAGCCAACGTCTTTGTAGCTTAATCGTGCGTCATACTTAGTTTGAACTTCTGTTCGTAGTTTACAACAGTACAGTAATAGCGGAAGACAAAAACAATGTACAGGCAAATGCAACACCTTGGTTAGAAGAAAAGTCACAAAAACCTTAATATTACATTTTGCACAGCTGGTCATTTGAGAAGGTTGGAGGGAGATATGCAACCTGAACTCAGAATGAACAAATAATTAACTTTATCGGATCAAAAACAATAAATTAAATGAACACATATATTTGATTCAATTGTTCTCTACGCACCGCATGGTAGCATCTGAAACTATAAATGCATGCTTTCATAACCCCTCCTTAGGCCCGTGATCTGTTAGAAAACGGAACATTTTGCAAAGTAGTGTAAATAATGGTTACTGTCTCACCTTTCTCTCAAGCTTGGTAAAATATATCCCCGTAAATAACACGCTTCGTGTTAGAGATGGAGGAGTGGGTATATATCGCCTTTGAGACGATAAAACCTTTGAGCTCTAGGTGTCGAATTAACTGAAAGGAAACACCGTTACAGTGTGGGTCTCTGGGAAACAGGTTTGCGTTTCTCAGGAAAAGAAACCAATTTCTCTCCCCCCCGCCCCTCGCGCCCCCCCCACCTTGCCGTAAACCACACAAAAAAGAACGTAACATCTGTCAATGTGCAATTGCTATTGAAACACGCTAGATGGCAACGTATGACAACATTTGAAAAGTGTAGCTATAAAAGTTTTGTAGTTTGAAATATGCAACAACTATAGACAACCGTAAGCATCAACTTAAAGCTACCACTAGACTACACAAAATATGTGTAGGCCTACGCCTAATGTTTCAAACGAAAATTTATGACGAAGCTAATTAACTTATTTGATCATTGCAATGTCCTGGAGTGAATGACTGGTGTGTGCTGTTTGTTGATGAGG
The DNA here is from genome assembly GCA_036571765.1 of Plecoglossus altivelis. Classification (NCBI taxonomy): domain Eukaryota; kingdom Metazoa; phylum Chordata; class Actinopteri; order Osmeriformes; family Plecoglossidae; genus Plecoglossus; species Plecoglossus altivelis. The sequence goes on along the minus strand of BROE01000023.1, from coordinate 6,080,445 downwards.
AAGGTGGAGGACAGCGAGCGAGCGAAGATACACACCACGGGACCATTTGGGTGCGCCAATAGTGATGAGATGATCCTCTGCTGTGAACTGTTTCCCCAAACTCGTGTCTGATTGTCTGTGGGAAACGATGGAGATCGCTATGACCACGCTGACTTAACTCCAAAACAACAGTTGACGGTAGAATAATGTTGGAAAACAACGGGACTCTGGATATTCACGCATACGACTTTACTTATGTCCGCTTTTGTGTGTCTACGGTATCGTTCTCAATTTTGGCGTATTTCAACATCATCATAAACTGGACTATAGTGCGGGAGGAGAGACTCCGGAGCCATGTACGTTTTGTTCTCGTGCTTCACCTATTGGTATCCGCGCTGGTGTATTTTGGAATGTCTAGCGTTTTTTATCTTCAGATCTACACGGAATCGAAGCCATCTGTGACTACCTGTATGGCGATGATAACTGTGCTAATTGCGAGCGCATCGCACATCCTCATCACGCTGACAGCGATGGCGCTGGACCGTTACATTGCAGTATGCCACCCGATGAGGTACAGCCCGATTTGTTGTGGTCTTCAGTGGCCCTGGCTCGTGGGGCTTCTAACATGGGGGCTCGCACTTGTCATCCCTCTCTGTCTGATCCTGACAGAGAAAGAGGCCACGAAAAGCAATGAGGAGTGTGGACGAGAACGGCTAAAGAGTAGAGAGTTGGAAAAGATAGTGTTGATATCTGTCTGTGCAGGGCTTATATTATACAGTTATGTGAGGATATTGGTGGAGGGACGACGTTTGGGTGTGCTGAATCGACGGAACCGTGTCGGATGCAGGACTATCGCCTTGCATGGCACTCAGCTATCCGTGTATATACTACCTAACTTTGTGAATTTTGGATTGGCCCAGTTTATGAAGAACGGTTATCTTCAACAGGGGACTAAAGAGCTGTCTGCGGTAGTGGCCTTTGCTTTCTTTAGCTTGGCACAATGCGTAGCGCCGATTGTGTACGGTTTGCGCAAAGAGGAACTGTTGGAGCAGGTGCACCACCATTTCCCAGTCTGTTCCCGCCATCTGAAAAGCGTGCTTGGGTGGACAGTGCGTTCCACGCGGACACCCACGCATCCCATACCACGGTAAGTCAATAAACGTTCAAATTTGAGAAAATATGCTCAACCGCTTCACGCGTAATACGCACATGCTGTCGGTCTTGGAGGAGACACGGCAGATGTGCTTGTGTCAGGCTAAGACTGGTTGCATATTATACTGACTGTGTCAGATATGGTGTAGACCAGTAGGGAGACATGTCATGGGAAGATGGATATTTGTGGTGCTGTATTCCTACATATAAATACTCGGAGAGAACGTGAGTGCAACATGATCACTTTCTTGAATGTTAACCGTTTTTACTTACGTAAACCCACATTTTTTGTCTTCCAGTGAGAGGTCATCGACTACCCACACCATCTTGTCCCTGGAGGTGCTGGAAAACCCAGCCGAGGACAGAGAACCCAATGCTACTTGACCTTTGATCCACAGGATGAAGTGTACAGAATGGAGTAAATGGTTACCGACCCCCTCGGGAGACGTTTTCCAGCGATGCTGTGGTGGACACAAAGCTTAGTGCCTAGCGAAGGCCAAATCTACGTTCTTACAGATCGGAAAATGTATTCATTCGAAAGAACCGGTCCTTAATGCTGATGGAGCCGGACATGAAAACTCACTTTTGATGTATATTTATAACAGACTCGGGAAAATACAGGAAATGAGAGAGCAGGGGTGCAGTCACATGACTGTCGATGACCCTAGCATCCGCAATGAACTTGATAAACATTCCAGAACAATTGATGTACTCTCTCCGTGGTATTATCTGTAACCTGTGACAACTACCTCTGTAAAAAAAACGATTATTATATTAAAAAAAGAAATGACAAAAATAACATTTACATTCATGTTTATCACAAATATAAATGTGATGTAATGGGATTGCAAAGGCTGCAGTAGCCTACAGCAGGTGCATCTGTTTCAAAGAATTCAGGTTGAGAGGAGACATTTTAAACAGTAAACCACAATGTTTCGTGACCGCTGTAACAGCAGTTGTTGAACAGGGCATGCGCACGCGCGCGCACACGCACAAACCACACACAGACCGGAACATCTCCGATCAGCATTTACACGGAGCAGGAAGTGAGATTATTTGATATCTTTATACATCATTACCAGTAAATGCCCATCTGGTTTGACAGAGTAAATAGTTGACATTGGTGGCGCTTAAATACACACCGACGGTATAGTTACCCTTTCTTCTTCATATCAAACACTTTCCTCACACGCCATTTGAATAGCCCAAATCCAGGCATCTTTGTGCCTAACTACATAACGTAAACCCTTCACTGCAACACCAACATCTCCTTCTGTAATGAGAGTGCATGGGAATACGCCGGACTGGACAAGGAGAGGGAGGAAAACATGAAAACATACGCAACGATTATTAAAAGGTACAACCTAGGACAGGGGTGTCCGATCCTGGTCCTTGAGGGCCGCTGTCCTGACAGTTTGAGATGTTTCCCTCCTCTAGCACACCTGATTTGAATAAACAGTCATTTTCAGGTCTCCACCAAGCTTGATAACGACCCATTCGTGAGAATCAAGTGAGCTGGAGCAGGGAAACATCTATAAACCTGTCAGGACGGTGGCCCTCAAGGACCAGGATTGGACACCCCTGACCTAGGGACTTCCAGATGACAAACCCCCAAAAGGTGACAGGAAGAGGAACGACACAAGTCCAGCTGAGCGCCAAAAAGTGTATCTCCACGAACACGGTACTGTGCCGTAGTGTTTCTGGTGAACTGCCGTAGTGTTTCTGGTGAACTGTGCCTTGTTAGTAAGTAGCACTGTAGCCTGAGAAATGATCTGCATGTCTTTGGTAACTATAGCGAAGGTGGTTACGGGCACAAAAGCCTTTCACAAGTTTCCTTCAAGTTACACAATGATACCGAGATGCATCTTGGCTTTCTACAGACACGGTTCAAAGTCATTTAGTCGCACAGAGAAACATCTCTAGATAGACCACGACACTGACAAGTCTACTACTTCCCAAAGGCACACGTATATAAACACAGTTTGTACAGTGCTGTCTGGCTACTTTGGGGCATTACAGGATCCCCAAATGACATTCATCCATATTATTAAATATAGCGTAAATTACATCATTTTTTGCTAGAAACGAAATAGATCGATACACGACGAGGAGGTAGGCAAATAGCTTTCTTCTCGGCAGAGAAGGTGTTGAGATATACAGTATATAGTTGAACCAGCAATACTGCAGTAAACTGTTAGTGTACAGTATATACCTTGGCAATCAACGTAGCACTGCCTGACAGACAGCCACGCATTACAGTATTATGGATTTTAAAACCCGGATAGTGCAGTGGATCCCACTTCAGGATTCAAACCTATAACTTCTACATCTGTTGGCTGATATTAGTGTTCTGAACAGATGAAATAGTTGAGTGCATATTTTAGAGACTAGCTCCATGGACTAGCGCCTTCTATGGTTAGCTTGCAAGCTAGGGGGTGGAAATAGAGAACTGGCACATTGGCACACCAAATGAGAGAAGGAAGGATGACACAACAAGGACAGAGAGGAAGAGGATAGAAATGAGTAGGCGAAAAGGAGGGGGGGGAACAGACTGACAGACGGAGAGGAGCAGTGGCTGAGAATAGAAAGGGGAAGAAGAGGGTGAAAAAAGAGAGAGAGAGAAAAGCATCCCTCTGTTTCAGAAGCCGAGAGGATGGGGGGAAACAACCCCCCCGTTCTCCACTACGGCGGCGGAGATGCCCCGCAGGTTCTTGAAGAGCTGCGCGGATTTACTGGAGCGGAGAGACTGGACGTCCCGCATGATCCTCTCATGGGCCTGGGTGAAGGAGAGGAAGGAAGGAGAAAGAGAGGTATGGAGAGAGGGGGTGAGGATGTGAACCGGTGACCGCTGACGAATAGCATGGTGCGGAGGAGGAGGTGGGCGGGGTCTCACCTCAACACACCAGGTCTCACAGAGGACCTTCTCGTGCTGGGCAGAGGAGTGACCCTGACTCAGAGAACGAGACGCCCTAAAGGACACACACACACACACACACACACACATTAACAGTTCAATCCATCAGTGTGTGCGACTCTGCAGGCCTGTGACTCCACAAGGCTCAACGTCTGAGTGTGTCTGCGTGTGTTCACCTGGACAGGACAACCACCATGGCGTACAGGTCGATGGCACTGTCTGCCACTCGCTTCAGAACAAACTGCTCATCTGCAACGAGACGAGGGACAACCGGGTGACTGGAACATTTCCCGCAGCCGTTTGCCAATGAGATTTTTTACAAACTCACTATTCACAAAGAAAACCCCCCCCACTTGCGGTTGTCACTGTGCTGTGATGCTGAGTCAATGCACAGTAGCGCAACAGTGATCGTAATGACTCACCTAGAATCTTCTTTCCGTGTTTGAGCAGGAGTTCCTCTACGACGGCTCCGAACTGCTCGATGGCTTTCACCGTCTGGAGAGGAGATGGGGGGGGGGGGGGGGGGGTAGTGAGTAAGGAGGGCAGGGAGGGAGGAGGGCAGGGGGGGAGGAGCAGCTCAAACAAACCTGGGCCTCCTGGGCCGTGTTTGCTCACTGTGGATGTACGCACACACACACACGCACACACACGCGAACACCACCACGCTGAACACGGACTAACCAGTTCTCCGCTGTGTGCCAGCTCTGGGTGCACGGCTCCCTGAAGAGTCAGTCCCGTGCCAAGGCCTGCCTTCCTATGAAGAACCAAGACAGACCATGTGTGATAAGAGAGGGCGTGTGTGTGTGTGTGTGTGTGTGTGTGTGAGAGAGAGAGAGAATGTGTGCGTCTGTTTCCAACCTGCGTGCCCTCTTGGAGATCTCTCCAACCAACACCCCAGCATTGCCCAGCGGGTTCTTCAGAGCCTTCTGCAAGCTCTTCAGACGGTTCCCAGCATTCTGGAAAGCAAACGCATCCAAACGCGCGTCAGAATGGGAAAAAAAGTCAGACCGATTGCGCGTTGAAAATGCGATGAGACACGTGACCGTGGTTACTTGGAAGCCGTTGAGAGCCACGAATAGCCGGAGAATGTCGTTGGTGCCTTCGAAGATCCGGAATATTCTCAGGTCCCTCATCACTCTCTCAACTCCTGCATCCTGTGCACACGTGACAGAGAAGATGTCACATGATGAGACTAAGATAAGGCTGAGTGACACACTCAGACAGGGACCCCCTGCTGAGCGTCAGAACAGTTGACAGGATGCCAGATATCAGAACAGTACTGTGTAATTGTCAGCTTGTTTTATGGAAATTCCCTTCAACTGTATTGTGTTTCAGCTCTGATGTTATGCATCTAGACAGAGAACTGAGTCTTACCTGGTGTCTGTACAGCCTATTTTCAGGGGATAGAGAACTAGTCCCAGTCTTATTGTCACTCCGAACCACAGTAATTCCCTTCCTTTTTTATGACTGGATGATTATGACTGGATGATTGACTAAGCATGGCTTCTCTCCCTGTTCTTTATTCGGCAAATGCACCGCGTTTGAAATTGGAAATCGAAATCAGCGGGTTAGCGTTGAGCAACGGTTTGAAACAGACACGCACCACCATGACATTACTGGGGACTTAGATGACATCGTGCTGGTGTGTTTGAAGGCACGCGAGGTTGTTGTCCTGTGAGGTAACCACAGACTCTGGTTCTAAACGGGTCTCTTCCTTCCTTCCTTCCACCTTGCTCTTTGTGTCTCCCCTGTAGACGCCCCAGCTTGTTTCCACCTTCCCCTGGACTGTTTGGAGTCAGACTGAGGTTTCTGCGGGCTGTGTGTGAGGGCGTGTGTGGGCGTGTGTGAGAGACAGAGAGCAGGTGTTCGTGTCTTACATATGGCACCCCTTGACGTGCCCCAAGCGTGGCAGTCGACGTCGTCAGGGCCCAACGGTGGAGCAGCGAGGCTGCGTGGGAAGTGTGCACTTCTGAAAAAGCCCGCTTCCAAAAGCACGCAGTGCATACTTATACACTCACCTTCATGAAACCCATTCCGCCCATGACTTGAATACACTCGTCTGTTACTGTCCAGGCTGCTTCCTGTCACACACACAAACGCGCACGCACACGATTACAAGTGATTAACGCTTCCTCTCTTTGCTACCATGTCAACACCTTCACCACCACATAAAGAGGAAGACTGCAAATAGCCACGATCATCCGAGAGGTTGTGCATTAGCCCACGGGGTTACGGAGACAGTCTTCCGTTGGGAACGCTCTCTGAGGCCTGCTAGCCACTCACAGAGGCAAAGATCTTGCTGATGGCTGCCTCGATCTGGAACTCCTTAGCCCCGCTGTCCATGTTGCCGCTCACCATGTAGGCCATGGACTACCATGGGGGGGGGGGGTGGTGAGAGACCGAGAGAGAGCGAAGCAATGAGAAAGATACAGACAGGTAGAGAGGATGGGTTGAGAGAAGTCGGAATAACACGTTAGAACAAAACGATCGTCGTAGATTAAAGGAGGTTTTTCTGAGCTGGCGAGGGGAGGCGAGGTGAGGGGAGGCGGGGTGAGAGTGTACCTCGGTGACGTACTGCAGCATGGCCATGCGAGCCACTTTCTCCTGGATGGCGCCGTAGTTGTGAATCTTGCTGCCAAACTGGGTTCTGTTGGCTGCGTGGTCCACCTGGAAGGACAGACCGGAATGTGAGGAACGCCATCATGGCTGGATTCAACTGGTCACCATCCTGAACTGAGATGGGAGTTGGAGAGAGAATGTTAATTCCACCCAAATGATGGTAGACTAGACAAGGCCAGGCTAAACTAGACTAGATGGCAGATATGGAATCCCCCCCCACTTGTTGTTGAGATGCGACTGCCTCGCTAAGCAGAAGCGCCGGAGACAAGAGCATCACGGATGTTGCTGAGAGCAGGCAGATACAAACATGACAGCTCAAAAAGGAAAAGGCAAGGAGCCGTTTCTACACCGCCGCCACACAGACGAGGCCTGTGGTAAACGCAGTGTTTCGTGTGCAAAAAAAAAAACAGACTCGTATCTGAAAGTGCTGGCTCCTATTGTTGATGTTTTTGGTGATGTTTTTTGGGTCCTTCCAGCTAAATGTGACTTGTAACGCGATAGCACATGTGAAAAAACAGGTGCTGCTTCAATGCACGCAGGGGAGTTTCCTGCTCGCCCACTTTACTGGAAAGAAGAAAATGGCAGTGGTCAGGAGGGCGGCATAGACTGCTGTGAGACAGAGAGCTTAAAGTTTGAGAAAGAGGAAATCAAGAAGAAAGATGCTTTTCCCAGACATGAGTATTTTGAGCCTTTGTGAACAGTGCTATGGGACTCTACATGGTCCTAGAGGATGTGGGGTTAAGGTTAAGTGTGGACACTGGCAGTAACCCAAGCTACTCACAGCCTTGCTGATGACTCCCTTCATGGTCCCGGAGAGGGCAGCGGCCATGCCGAAGCGGCCGTTGTTCAGGATGTTCATGGCCACCTTGAAGCCGCCGCCCACTTCTCCCAGGACGCAGTCTGCAGGCACGCGCACGTTCTCAAAGTACACCTCTGCCGTGTTGGACGCCTTGATGCCCATCTTCTTCTCTGGTGGGCCACTAGAAGGAGGAGGGGGGGGGGACCAAAAAGGGAAGAGGGAAGTAGGGAGAATGTGGAAGTGAACACACACACACACACGAGCATCTTGAATGCTTCAGAGCCGTTTGTGCAACAACAAAATTTGAACTGAAGTTCTAAGCGTTCGCCCAAACCTCAAACTCACTGTGTGACTCCCCCAAAGCTCCTCTCCACCACAAAGGCTGTGATCTTATCCTTCATCTCTCCTGTCTTGGGGTCCTTCACTGGGGTCTTGGCGAACACAGTGAAGATCTCTGCCAGACCTCCGTTACTGAGAAGGGCGGAGGAGGAGGTGAGACATGAGTTCAGCTGAGCGGTGGAGCGTTTGGCCGCAGATTAAGAAGTTTTAGTTTCTTCCGCCCCGTACATTTCCATTCAAAGTGAGACCAGGTGAGTCCTGTCAATATGTGTTAGGGGACTGCACTGCCACCTTGTGGTGAAATAAAAGTATGGTCGCAAGTTGTGCTTTGTGTTCATGTGACTGAAGAAGACTGGCTGCTGGAGAGGGTGTAAACACTGAGGTGTTTGTGTGTGTGTGTGTGTGTGTGTGCCCACCTGATCCAGATCTTGCCACCGTTGAGAGTGAAGTACTGTCCACAAGGAGACTCGACTGCCGTGGTCCGGATAGAAGCAGCATCAGAACCGCTGGCTGGCTCCGTCAGACAGAACGCTGCAATTGTCTCTCCTACAGAGAGAGAGAGGGGAGAGAGAGATTAGCCACGCATCCATCGTTTTGACTGTTACACGTGGGATGCTAACATGTGCAGGGGTACCAGCCGGCCAGTCTCACCTGTGGCCAGCTTGGGTAGGTACTTCTCTCTCTGGGCTGGGTTGCCAAACAACAGGATGCCCTTGAACCCGATGGACTGGTGGGCGCCCAGGGTAATGCCGACGCCAAGGTCATACATGCCCACGATCTCCACCAACCTGGCATACTGCACATACAGACCCAAAGGAACAGAGCCAGTCGACATCAGTTAGGGCTGTGTGAGCAGGTGCGCAGGGGTGGCACCTGTGTGTTGGGAAGTACCGGTACAGTACAGTGTATCCAGGGGTGGGGCAGAGGTACCTGAGTGTTGGTGAGCCCCAGGCCTCCTAGGTCAGTGGGCACCTGGAGACCGAAGGCCCCCATCTCCTTCAGCCCCTCCATGGTGTGGTCCTCCACCTTCTCCAGAGAGTCGTTCTTCATAGGGTCGTTCACCTCCTACAGAGGGGCGGGGGGGGGGGGGGCAGCGGAACAAGGTCAAAGGTGAAAAGCAGGAAGGAGGAGGAGGAGGAGTAGAGAGGCCGTCCAGGAGGAGGAGAACAGACAGCAGATAGGTTAAATATAGAGGAAGAGGAAGACTAGTAGACGTTCTGGCCCAATGACCACATCCGAAACGTGTTTTACCTCGAAAAACTTGGACACGGGTCCGACCAGCTCTCTGAGGAACTGGTCCTGCTCCTCGTCCAACACTGCGGAGGACACGAACACAGAGCACAAGCTGAGCTTCCTCGCCACGTTGGGGACAAACACGTCCTCAAAACAGCTCGGCAACGTTCCAACAACATTAAAGCAACGCTGCACCTGCGATCTTGAGACTTACCGGCAGGGTAAGGGAACACCTGAGCTGTGCTGATCTGACCCTTGAAAATGTTGACGGCAAACGACTTGGATTCCTGTCGGACGTTCAAAAAAAGAACATGAATTCAGACTTAAGCTCCCCTTCGATAAACCTATTCCCAGTAACTGACGCCAAACCATTGTTGTTGAGGAATCGGCCTGGCAAATTAAAAGATGAAATAATGATACAGCACATAGTCAAAAGGGATGAACATTCATCACAGTCAGAGCCCCCTGGAGTCCACAGATGCCTCCATTAGTCCCAGCATGTGTGAACTAGGAGCCAGCATGGGGAGGTGGTTGGGTGGGGAGTATTTAGACTGTCTATAAATAGTGTGTGTGTGTGTGTGTGTCCGTGTGTGCGTGCGTGTCCATACTATGCTAGGAGAAGTCTTCTCCGTAGTAGCTTTGGAGGTAGAGGTGTCAGTACCCGCCGCAGGTTTCTCCAGGACGGCCTGGAGAGACAGCAAGGGGTGGGAGGGGGACAGGGGGAGAGAAAGGGGAGGGGGGAGAAAGGGACAGACTGTCAGTTGATTATTGAAGGTCGGCAGAACAGACAAAAGGTCCTGGCCAGTGTGGTCAGCTACTTTGCTTCTTCAGGGTGACTTTAGGAGAAGGGAGGTGACATGTACAGTTGCTGCTGCCTAATAGACTAAAGGTACAAGGGCACAGTGCAGAGTCCTCATTCATTATGAGCCCTCATTCATCATTAGTAGTCCCCCAAATTTAAAATGAAGATTGAAAAATCTTTTGCTGAAACAAGGCTGGTTGCTACAACATAAAATGTTTCCGCTAGACGAATACACTGGGGGGGACGGAGAACCAGAGAGGCAGCCTTGCCTAGAACACTTTATCGCTTACAACATGTGTAATACCAGGGATAACTGACTAGAACCTGACAGCTGACGGTCACCATGGCAATTCATATTTATCGCTACCGTTTACGGGTGCGTGTATTGTGTATTTAATTTTTTATTGTTGTTTATTTTGCGTTGCGTTTACCGTCCGTTGTCTTTTGTTAGGTGCACATTGTATATCTTGTCTTGGAATAGATGCATGAATTGCGCTGAGAACAAGACTTCTTTGTCAAGTTGCTTGGAACTGCACCCAATATTTCCTCCCACTGTTGCGCTTGAGTTCATGGCTTAAGTGGCGTTACAATAATACGACTACCCGCAGTCATCGCGAGTCACGTGGACGGTGTGAACCTTTGCTCTACTTTTTCATACGGGGGGGAATTGAGGACATCCTCGAATGTTTACAACGCAGCTCCGTGACCCGGTCATTCAAAAAAAAAAACACCCATCGGCTATGTGCACGGTTCACTTCTAAAATGTCATGATTGAATGTTGTGTTTTGGTCAATGACAACTGCGCTGCTGTCGGTAGGAAGAATGTCAGCTAGGTTGTTTTGTAGTAAATATTGTCTCACCTCGGTAGTTGCGTAGGGGCGAGCATTCGGTGCTGTCGTTACCAAGGCACCGGCTGTGCGCCTGGCTCTAAAATAAGATCATTACAGCAACGATTGTCAGTGGACAAATACATAGTTTAATAAGGGATCATGCACAACGTATCTAAGGAAAACAAACATAGCCAGATTCACTATGAAGAAGTCTGTTTTGCTTACCCCAGTCCTACTAAGGCAGGTGGAATACGTAGAATAACGTTACACACTGAAGAGGTTTGGCTCACTTTCCGTAGTAACATGTTTGGTGATCTTCGGGTACAGTAATCGTTTGTTCCGAGGGAAAGAAATACGTGAAAAGAGCTATTTGACAGCGAAACTACAGTGTCATCTACGTTGTGACCTTTATTCTAGCATCGTCCGAACACAAGCAAGGCGAGTTGCTCATGTACTATCTTAAGATGTCTGGAAACCAATCACGTTATTGTTCAACAACACGTGACGACAGGCCGCCTCATGTGGGCAGCGAGGCTGTCCTTGTTGATACCGTTTTATTCGGGTGGCGTAAATAAGAATTTACCGTTCAGCGTTTGGGTCCCCGTCTGACTCTGCGTGAGCTGTGCGGAGCTTTGATCCGTCATCTCAAATCTCGAGAAACCGAACATATCAACACGGAAAGAACGTTTGAAAATCAAGTCTCTCGCTAATTTATTCTCAGATACACACACACACACACACACGCAAAAAAAAGTTACTACACAAATTCAAACGATGGGATTCTGCAGTACTGCGAAGCACCTGCTCTTCATTTAGCACCTTTATTGTTCGGTTAAACGCCGTCTCTAATCAGTCGTACAAAATGGCTGTTTACAAAAGATACTAACACAAAGTGAGGAGGGGGAAATCAAAAAGGGAGACGCCGCTGTGTAAAAGGTGCCCCTTATTAAAGTCCCAAAGTACCAATTTTTGGCTCTAACCCCCTTTCTACCCTCTAGTAGTACCAATTTAAATTCCACGTAGTCCTGGACAGTGTTACATGGTTGGCATCAACTCTGTACAATCAAGCCTCATATTACGCTCCCGTTACCTGACAGAGGTGTGCCACTAGTCCTAATGATTCACATTACAGTTTGCTATTCTGTCATGTTGCATTTAGAAGAAAGTTATATACACACGTACACAAAATCGTTGAAAAGAAGAAAAAAGAAAGAAAGAAAAAAAATAATCGAATTGGCACACAATTGAATCCAAAAAGTGTTTCCTCTTTGTAGGAGTGTGTATGTATGGTTTTCTTTCTATCGTTTACTGAAAAAGAAATCACTCGCAACAAACAAACACAGAGAAACTCTCCGTTACCAATAAATCAATGCAAAACAGTACAGTACAATACAGTACCAATACAATGCAGTTTCATTTTAATCTCTTGATGAGGGCTCACAGAACATTTGGCGCCCTCTAGTGACAAAGCACAGTCAGTGCACCCACCCAGTTCCTCTGGGTTGGAGCTGGTTTCTTCGGTCTAGTCCAATGAAAGGCAACTACTGTTCTCAGCCTAGTCCCCGTGTAGGAAAGACAAACATTGTTAATCACTAAATTGGTTTGAAAACACATTCTGGCTCACTGAGGGAGTGTCAGAGACATAACCAACCCAACACACACACACACTCACACACACACACATATTCATACTACAAATCGAAACGAGTTAGAGGACTTTCTGATCTTCAGCACAGCAGCATGTTGTAGCTGTTGGAAAGTGTGGTGAGTGTCCAAACTAAGACCTTACTTTGTCTTCACGGTAGATCTCAAAATGGGGGACGGTAAACGCTAGAGCTTTCTAGAGCTTTCTAGAGCTTTCTAGAGCTTTCTAGAGCTTTCTAGGGGTTTCTAGGGGTTTCTAGGGGTTCCACAGATGCTGCCAAGGTTTATATGGTTGTTTGTGTGTGAACAGTTCACTAATACTGGTCTCACAATAAGGTCAAACTCTGTTCTCACTAGATTTGAAATATGCAAGCACTGACTAGCTGCCTCCAGATCTCATATTCAGTTATCATCACGAGGAATGGATACTCAGTCACACTGCTAGACCTTACACACACGCGCACACACACACACCCACACACACACACACGTACGCACGCAGACACACACATTTCTGACCCGCTACCCGTTACATGACGTCCACGAAGAATTCACTGGGGTTACCCATGGCCAGGTGGAAGGACTGGCGCGAGGCAGTCAGCTCTGGGGGTACAGAGGCCAGGTCACGGGTGGGGGGGGCTCCAGGGGGCCCCCCCGGAGTGGAGGAGGGGGGCGGGGGTAGCGCCGGGTGAGGCGGGGCTGAGTGGAGCTGCTGGGGGTGTGGGTGGGCGTGGAGATGGGGGGGTCCCATGACAGGGTGTGCGTGTGGGTGTTGCGGTACCATCATCACCATCATGGGGTTGTAGGGCAGTGGGATCCCCGGGGGGTAGGGGGACATGTGCGGGGGAGGCTGAGGGCGGTGATGATGCGAGCGCTGCGAGGAGGCGTGGCTGTGCTCGCTTGGCGTCGCCGAGCCGTGGTCTCGTCTCAGGCTGCTGCGGGTGGAGTAATCGGATTCGCTGCCGCTGCCCGAGCGGGAGTCGGCTCCTCCTCCTCCTCCTCCGCCCCCTGAGGGGGACTTTTCTCCGCCCCCCACGCTGCTGCCGGGGCCCTTACTGCCTCGCCTCCTCTCCCCCTCGCTCCGCGTCGATCCGCTGCTCCGACTCCCTGAAGGGACACATGGGTCACAGCTGGTTAAAACCGGCTCCTATTCCTTGGAAGTTGGAAAGTCAATCGGCTCTGGGTTTTCCCCACAACTACTAGACACAAGGATACACTTCTTTAAACGTTGATGTTTTAATCTCACCAACTTTACCCCCCCCCAATCCCCTTCCCTCTTGTTCCCCCCCACCCCCACCCCTCCCTCCCCCCTCACCCTCGCTGTGCTGGCTGCCCGTGCTGCCAGGGGCGTAGCTGTAGCTGGTCAGCTCGTGGTAGGGTGGAGGCTGGCTGGTGTAGGGGTGGCTGGGGTAGGGCTGGTAGGGGAAGGTGTGCATCAGGGGCCAGGGCGTGGCCCCCGGGAGAGGCAGCGGGGCCAGGGTGTCCTGGTCCGATGCCCCGCTGGAGCCGTCGTTGTCGTTAAGGGACAGGTTGGCCATGTCTGGGAGAGGAAAGGGGGAGAGAGACGATACACACACACACACAACGAGTAACTCTTCTGAAAAGGTTTTAGTAAAAGCCTAAAACTGAGGGAGAGACAGCGAGAGAGAGACAGCGAGAGAGAGGCAAAGAGAGAGAGGCAAAGAGAGAGAGAGACAAAGAGAGAGATACAGAGAGAGAGATACAGAGAGAGAGATACAGAGAGAGAGATACAGAGAGAGGCCCTCAGGGCTAGTTGGAGAATCCCAGACGGTCCAGCACTCACAGTTCTCGCAGTCGCTGAAGTCGCCGAAGATGTAGTAGCACTGCTCGGAGAAGGTGATCTTGTTGACGGTGTGGCGGATGAAGCCGGCCTTCAGCAGGTTGCTGGCGTACTTCCTGGCCTCGCGGCGGTCCTGGAAGCCCTCGATGTGGTGGTACAGCCACTCCACCACGTCTGAGCCTGGAGGAAGAGAGAGAGACACACACACACACAAGGGGGGGACAGTCAGGCTACAGTCTTGATGTGTCGTCGTTAGTTAGGAGAGAGCAGGACACTCACCCAGGAAGGCGTTGGGGATGGTGATCTTCAGCCACATCCTGTCTCGGACCTCCAGACCAGACTCTGGGGAGGCCATGGCCTTGGCTACTGACGCCATGTCAGAGTGGAGGGACAGGTTGAAGTCATCAAAACCTGCAGGCAGGGAAGAAGGGGGAGTGAGAGAGCGTGGACGAGGAGGTGAAGGAAAACAACACAAGGTTTGATTTCATTAAAAAAAAAATATATTTTTATCGCATGACAATAAAACTACAGCGGACAAGAAGAGGAAACCAGATGAGGAAGATGGCTTCCGTAGCAAGGCTGGATAGAGAGATGAATGAACTAAACCTGGCAGGGGACGAGAGGATGGCTGTAACAGACCGAGACACAAAGGGAAGACAGGATGACAGACCGGGGGGTCAGACATGCTACACAGGGGCTAAAGAGGAAGGCAGACGCACAGATCACAGCCAGGGAGATATGTTCACTGACTGTGGGAGGGACAGAGGAACAAGAATATCTTTTTTTGGAGGACAAAAAAAAAAAAAAAACGAAAATCAAAGTACATACAACAAACCTAGCAAGGAAACGGGGGGGGGGGCCAGGAGAGAGGAACTCACGCTCGGTCTCGGTGACGGAGGAGGAGGAGGTGATGGTGCTGAGAGAGGAGCTGCCAGGGTACGGAGGGTACACCCCCGTCAGAGCCACGGAATGGCTCACCCACGCTGCCGGGTCAATGGGGCGGATTGGCTCATCTGTAGGTAGGAGGGGTGGGGGGAAGGGGGAGGTGGAAGGAACATTATAACAACCATTTCAAATCCATACAGATCCCCAGACAGGACTGAGAGCTGGATGGCCGCGTGGTGCGACAGGAAGTGAACAGACAGGAAGTGAACAGACAGGAAGTGAACAGACAGGAAGTGAACAGACAGGAAGTGAACAGACAGGAACTCACTGCGTGGGAGGGTGAAGTAGCCCTGAGGAGAGGGGTCCCAGCACTTAGCCACAGTCAGGATGATCGGTCTGAGAGAGAGAGAGACAGGAACACGGTCAAGGATGGTGGAGAGAAAGTTTGGATTCTCTCTCCCCCCTCCCCCATCTCTAGCTGTTACAACCACTGTTGTGTTTGGTGAAAGCAGGCAGGCGATTGGAGGAACTCACCCAGGCTTGTGCACGATCTCCCTCAGCACTCGGACCGCGTCGTCGTTGCTCATGTTCTCGAAGTTGATGTCGTTGACCTGCGCGGCGACGGGATGGGAGAACACAGTGTTCACAGGCGAGCACGTTCCGGAACATTCGCGCTCCAGAACCCGCGCGGCGGCTCGAACGCGTACAACTCCAGAATAGGAAGTCGCTGTCGGAAGGTGTTCCCTTCAGCGTGTGAGGGGTGCAGGGGGGAGGGAGGGAGGGGGGGGAGGGGTCACCTCTGGGGGAGGAGGTGGGGGGGGGGGGGGGGGGGGGGGGGGGAGGTAACAAACCATCACGAGACACAAACGGGTCCAGAGTGTGGACTGGGAGCTGGACGGTGGCATGGTCCGACACCATGTGGCGGTCACCTACCCCCGTCCTCACCTGCAGCAGCATGTCCCCGGGCTCGATGCGTCCGTCCGCCGCCACGGCCCCGCCCTTCATGATGGAGCCGATGTAGATGCCTCCGTCCCCTCGCTCGTTACTCTGCCCCACGATGCTGATGCCCAGGAAGTTGTACTTCTCTATAGGGGGGGGCGGGGGAGGAGAGATGCAAGACGTATGAAGAGAGATGGGAGGAGAGGAGGTGTAGGGGACAGGAGAGATGGGAAGAAGATAACTTCAATAGAAGAAGGAGAGAGAGAGAGAGAGAGAGAGAGAGAGAGAGAGAGGAGAGAGAGACAGAGAGAGAGAGAGAGAGAGAGCGGAGAGAGAGAGAGGAGAGAGAGAGCGGAGAGAGAGAGAGAGGAGAGAGAGACAGAGAGAGGAGAGAGAGAGAGAGAGAGAGAGAGAGATACAGACCCATGTTGAGTGTGACAGTGATGATGTTCAGGGACATGGTGGAGTCGGTCACGCTGCTGAAGGAGGATGCCTGGTGAACCAAACGCAGCAGGCCAGGGTTAACATCAGGCAGGTGAAGACAGCAGTCACCTCTACTGCCCAACCAAGCTGAATCACCCACAGAGGTCTTCAGAGTACAGGAACACTGGATGCAACTAAAACAACTTCGAGGTGGCCCCTTGGTGTACTGACCCTCTCCAGGCGCGGGGGGCGCTGTTTCCTGCGGCGGCGGTGGCGCTTGAGGAGGCGTGAGGCGGTGCTCTGCTCCGTGGAGCTGCTGAAGCGGCTCATGGTGTCGTCGTCGTCCGAGTCGCAGAAGCTGGTGGTGTCCAGCTCGCTGCTCATCACCGTGGTGGCGCTCTCGTAGCCTGCCAGGTGGCGCTCCAGGCGGCTCTGCCCGTTCACACGAGGGCCTGGGGCCACCAGAGAGGAAGACACAGGTGGAGGTCATTTCCTGTTTCTTTTTTCCTGTAGTAATACTACTATAGGAGCAGTACTCTTATGGTTACTACAGTAGTACTATAGCAGCAGTACTCTGAGGGTTACAGCAGTACTACTATAGGAGCAGTACTCTTATGGTTACTACAGTAGTACTACTATAGCAGCAGTACTCTGAGGGTTACAGCAGTAGTACTATAGCAGCAGTACTCTGAGGGTTACAGCAGTACTACTATAGCAGCAGTACTCTGAGGGTTACTGCAGTAGTACTATAGCAGCAGTACTCTGAGGGTTACTACAGTAGTACTACAGCAGCAGTACTCTGAGGGTTTTTACAGTAGTACCACAGCAGCAGTAGTGGGAAGCGGTCTAACCATGTTGCTCCATGCTCTCTCTGTGCCGGGGTCTCTCCCTCCTGAAGGACACCACAGACTCTGTCTCCGTCTGGTCGTCCAGAGTGTCCACGCTGCCCGCCGCGTTCGGGCTACACAGGGAGGGGAGGGGTTAAAGAACCAAGCGTTCCACAGGGGTTATCAAAGTCCTACCAGACTCCTGCTACAGGATAATGTGCTGCAAGCCGACATTACCTAACAGCCTGCAAATAGCCCCTTATACATGACCTTGACGTGGTGCCCTGCCCAGATCACATGGCAATATAACTGCTTTATTATACTGTCAGTGCAGCATAGCACACAATGGACCAGGGACTCTAGACCAACATCCCATAATGAAAGGAGAACAGTGAAACTGAAGGGTAACTTGAGACTGGGCAGAGAGAGGCGTTCACTGTCAGCTACTGTACCTGCAGTAAGAGATACAGTAAGGAAGGGAGAGGGACACCACTGTTACAACTGTGTGTGTGTGTGCGTGCGTGTGCGTGTGTGTGTGGCGCGCTCTCACTGGAAGGATGGGGGTCGGGAGTCTCCGATGCCGCCTGTCCTCTCGACGGGTGGGGGAGGCAGTGGCGGGGGAGGGGGCGAGGGCTGGGGCCGGACCTCAGCTGGGGGGGGGGAGCTGCTGCCGGGGGCTCCACAGTGGGGGTGTCTGAGGATACCAACTGAGGGGAGGAGGGGAGGAGAGAGGAGAGGAGGAGAAAAGAAGAGGGGAGAGGAGGAGAGGAGAACAGCGGATAGGAGGGGAGGAGAAGAAAGAAGGAGAGAGGAGGAGGGAGTGAAGAAGAGGAAAGAGGGTGAAAATACAAAGCAACAAGGGAGGAGGAACAGAACAGAGCAGAGCGGAGCGGAAAATAAGACGAGGAGAGGGTGAGAAAGGAAGAGAAATGAAAGGCAAGGTTAAAGAGGGATATAGGGAGGGAGACAGGGGGGGGGAGATAAGATGTCAACTGCTTTGACACAAACGTCTCACCTCATTCAGATGATAATCTAAAAGCCCCACTGAAACGCTATCCCGATACTTAACCTGTCTTCTTTCATTATCTCTCACGCGCACACACACACACGGCCTCAATCACACACAATCAACACACAGCCACACACCCACATGGCCACAGCTCCACGCATGGCCGCGAGGTCGGAGGAAACACACCCAGGCAGTTAAAGCCCGTGGATATCTCTGGGAATACGGTGACCTCACTCTGAAACCACCTCCTGAATCCCCCCTACGCCCGTCACAAGAACGAGCCTTGCGACCGCTGCGCTAGGTCATTAGAACTAGAACGCTGCAAACAGCCGTATCTTCACATTTTTAGCAGCAGGGGGGGAGGGAGGGAGGAGGGGAGGGAGGAGGGAGGAGGGGAGGGAGGAGTGGGGGGATTAAGTGTTGAGACCTAGATTGACTTGCTGCCGCTATGCAGGTTTAATTAGACCCGAGCGCAGCTGTCAGAACTAATTGTCGCCACAGCAACGCTCCCCGTCTCCCCTCTAATGGTGGAGCCTCTCTCCTGGGGGGGGGGGGGTCCCTCCCTCCACCTGGCCGTCCTATGGCGGTCAGTCCCTCCAGTCTCCCTCCTCTCTTCGTCTGCCCTGTTGAATTCCCTCTCTCCCTGTGGTCCATTCACAGGCCCTGCAGGCCTCGGCCAGCCTACGCTGTGTTTCCACCGCAGGAAGCTCTGTCACCGTTCCCAGGAACTCTGGTCCAGAACTGGCTGATGGTTCCGCTACAGGGACCAGGGACCAGGGTCTACGTGGAGTTCTAGGGACGATGAAGCAGGAGGGGGGGGGGGTCCAAGAATACAGGAACTTTGAGGGCGGGGCTTGTATCGCTGGATATTTTCTACGGGTTAAGATCTCGCGGCTGGATTGGCGCGTAGGAGGGTCGCACGAAGAATGGTGCGTTTGCGTGGCGTAAGCTGCGTGGGACAGTGGAACAATTTGCCTGAACTTCTGGGGAAAGTTCCTGCTGTGGAATTGCAGCCAGGGACAGCCAGGGACAGCCAGGCTTCAGAAGGGGACACACCCCCATGTTGACTTTACTGGAGGTTGACACCCCTATCAGTGACTTGGCTTGTTGTGCTGTCGAGTCTGTAACCAATCAGGTCAACCTGACTCCTGTTTGCATTGTATTGAAGAAAACACTGGTCATATACTGTTGCTCCTTGTTGTATGTGTGTGTGTGTGTTTACCCATGACACCACTCTTCCGTTGAAGCAGGGCAGCTTGGCACTTTCATCTGAAATCTCTTCCTTCACCACCCTGAGAGAGACAGAAGGAGAGGCAGAGAGAGTGTGTGCAAAGGAGAGAGAGAGACAGAAGGAGAGGCAGAGAGAGTGTGTGTAAAGGAGAGAGAGACAGAAGGAGAGGCAGAGAGAGTGTGTATAGGAGAGAGAAGAAGGATTAGGCAGAAGAGTGTGTTAAAGCGAGAGAGAGACAGAAGGAAAAAGAGAGAGGAGAGTGTGTGTATAGGAAGAGGAGACAGAAGGAGAGGGAGGGGGGGGTGGGGGTGGGTGCAGTCGCTGAATGTTTTTTTTGTTTGTGTGTGTGTGTAAAGGAGAGAGAGACAGAAGGAGAGGCAGAGAGAGTGTGTAAAGAAGGGCATTACAGAGGTAGAGAGAGGTAGACATAGAGAGAGAGAGACAGAGAGAGTGTGTGTAAAGAGAAGAGACAGAAGGAGAGCAGAGAGAGTGCTGCTTGTAAAGGAGAGAGAGACAGAAGGAGAGGCAGAGAGAGTGTGTATAGGAGAGAGAGACAGAAGGAGAGGCAGAGAGAGTGTGTGTAAAGGAGAGAGAGAGAAGGATAGGCAGAGAGAGTGTGTGTAAAGGAGAGAGAGACAGAAGGAGAGGCAGAGGCTGTGGAGAGAAGGAGAGTGGAAGAGAGAGAGAGACAGAAGGAGAGGCAGAGAGAGTGTGTGTAAAGGAGAGAGAGACAGAAGGAGAGGCAGAGAGAGTGTGTATAGGAGAGAGAGAGAGACAGAAAAAAGCAAGCAGGTCATACTGAGGTCTGTGTCTTGTTCTACAAACACACACACACAAACACATAACCATTCACAGCTGTAACATTTCCCGGTGACTCACCATCATTTCCCATACCAGGAGGTAAGAAGTAAACACACACACACACACACACACCCACACCACACACACACACACACACAACACCACACACAACACATCACACACACACAACACACACACACACACACACACACACACACCACCAACACACACACCACCACACACACACACCACACACACACACACACACACACACACACACACCTTCCTTCCTTGTGACTGCTTTTCCATCCTAAACCTCTGCTGCTTGTCAGCTAGTTCCGCTGTTCTGTCTCGCCGGCACACGAGACAAGCTAATGAGACAGATAGCATCTCTCTGCTGTGTCATTTCTCGGCGACAGCGTGTGATTACAGCACTGCTTTGGACAGAGCAGGACAAAACTGTTACACAGACAGACACTTAACTGCCCTTGAGGGCTACAAGTCAAGGCTTTTTCGGCCTCATTTGTCCCTATGTCGTGTGCGTGCGCGGGCGCGGGCGCGCACGGGGCCTGCTTGGCCCACTGGGGTTTGGAAGCAGCTGTTGAGGGCTGGTTTTGTGGGTGAGTGCTAGCACCACGCCAGGTTGTTGTGGGCACAGGGGAAGGATCATGGCAGGAGGCTCAGTGTGCTTGAGTGGCTGTGTCTGGAGGGAATGTACAGCTTAGTAACCACTCCTTTATCCAGCTTGGACTCTTTTATTGTTTCTCTCGCTCCCCCTCCCTCCCCCTCCACTCTCTCCCTCCCCCCCTCTCTCTCTGTCTCCCTTTGTCTGTCTGTCTGTCTGTCTGTCTGTCTGCTTGCCTGTCTGTCCATCTCCCTTTGTCTGTCTGTCTGTCTGCCTGCCTGTCTGTCTATCCCTCTCCCTCCCTCTCTCCTTCTTCAACAATTACTCTTTCTTTTCCTTTTCTGTGAGGTTACACTTAAATTGCATCCAGAGGCTGGACAAACATGCAACACTCTGCTCCTGGCAAACTAATTGCCCTCATACCTTAACATTCCGAATAAACAGATGACCTCACTTCAGCCCATTTCACACATACTCTAAAATGCTTGGGATAAAACACACACACACCTCAAGAACACAGCATCCAGCAGGAATCTCAAACACATCTCGATAAAAATATGTGTTTTCTAACCTTTTCTAACCGACCACAAGCGCACACGTTTGTCCGTCGATTCGTTCGACACACACACACACACACACACACACACACACACACACACACACACACACACACACACACGTTCATGATCCTATTTTCCAAAACAGGAAACAGCCCTGTCATTTCTGGAGATTCTGCAAATAGCCTCAGTCCCACCCCAGGTTCCACTAGCCTAGCATAGCCCTCAGCCTGCCTCGCCTCACACAGTCCAGACTGACAGCTGGTTTATCATCTGGGATAACACACACACACACACAGGCACACACACACACACACGCACACACAGGCCCATCCTCAAAGTACTATTCTGGATTCATCAGATGATCCACTGTTTGGGTTTTGCCTCTTTGATCTTCTTAGAGACGGCGTTTGGATCCTGAAATGTGTAACGCTATTGGCCCCGGTGCAACGGTTTGTCTGGCTTAAGCTCGCACCGACTCCGAGCGTTGTGTCACGGTGCGTCCGGGAGGGTACGAACCTGCCCGTTTGTCGACCACGAGCACACCTCCGAGTTGAGTCAACCCGCCACAAAGACAAGTCCCGTTTCCCCCCCAGAGAAGCACACCGCTGACAAGCCAACTGGCAGGGAGAGATTCATTGTTTGAGGAGAGAACTGTCTCAAACCGTAGGATTTATCTGAGAGAGACAGACAGAGAATGAAGAGAGAGGAGGGGGGGGGGAAGAGAGGGAGAGAGGAATAGAGGGAGAGAATAAAAGGGTAGCAGGCCAAGGCCAGTGCAAAGAAGGAAGACAAAAACCTGGCTGTTCTCCCAAAAAGAAGAAAATCTAAGGATTTCTCAAGATGATGGAGCGGGTGGAGAGAAAGAGAGAGGGAGGGATTAGTAGAAAGCGAACTAAGCAGTGTGATATAAAGGCGACTATCATTCTTCAACGTGAGAATTGCGCCTGCATTTTTTTTAAAGTAAGTTAGCAACAATCACTTTATACCCTCGTTGCCGGAATCATTCAATCTTGCAACAAGGGCTTGGTCACAGTTTGAATACAAATGAGATGGTTGTCCAGTGAGAGACGACCCTTTCCTACTGGAATTGGCCATTCACAGTTGCGTAACTTTATAGCCCATTTGGTGACCAAAAGACCACGACCACGCAGACAGGCACACTTTGTAACAATTCATGCATTAATGGGCTTTCTTTACCCTCGCAGCATTGTGTCGAGTCGACATGTGCACAGAAAACTTTGGGTCACAAATGATATACTTGCTTTCTCAAACACAGTGTAAAAAACATACTTGGTTTCGAGTCACTTTTGATTAGATTTCATGTCCCGATTCAAGTCTGGGTCACGATCACTCATTTACATGGGACCCGCAGTCTGCACAATCACGGCTAGTAACTCACCCAAAGTCTTGGTCCATAGACTTGAAAAAGAATTTGTAGTTGGGCTTGTTCAAGACCTGTTTGAAATCCAACAAGGTAATGTTTTCGGCAGGAATGGGTATCTTCACCAAGTATGGTGTCTCCTCTTCGTCGATATGGTAGATTATTTTGGTTTCTGCCATTGCGCCTCTTCTTTTTTCAACTGTCCCACAAAAAATATGAGAGGTAGTCGGTTAGCAGCTATGTGGCTAACGGAAAGGGGGTGAGGTGAAACGCTGGCTAGTGAGTTTACTCCTGGCCAGGACAAACAAAAAGAGAACGAAATCTTCTCAATTCAAGCGCCTCTCCCCTAACAGTCCAATTGTGAAAGATAAAAAACTTACATTCCCCTAGATGAAGGGGTTAAAAGCACGCACACGCAACATTCACACGATCGACTACCCACAACTTTTCCCCTAACAAAAACATACGGAGGGGTGGGGGTCTAAAAACTTTTCTATGCAAGTTAGCCAACGCGGCGTATGACGTAGTATCCTTTACGTTTTCTTCCATCTTGCCCCCCGACTCATAAAAAATAGTCATGTTCCATCTAAAGAAGATACCGTCAAAATTGTGGTACAAAACAACTTTTATTCACTCAGTAAGACCTGTAAATTGTAGTAATCCTCTTTTAGAGCCCATTTATTACACAGCTGTGTTGTCCTGATTAATATAGCATAACCTGAAATAGAGTTGCATCACGCAAACATACATATAACACAAGTCACCATTAAATATAGTCAAGAGGCAAGATAAATGCAATTAATTAACTACATGAAACGTCCCAGACAGATTCAGATGACTACCACAGTAAACCACTAGAGGGAGCCCTTTATCAGGGAAACTAAGGCAGTCATGCTCCTTGTCCAAACAAAGTAACCGATGGCATCTCTACAGAAAGCAGAAATGCGTCATTAAACATTACAATTTAGTGATGTGTCAGTATGAATCTATCAATAATTATTCTCACGCGTGTTTTATCCACAATGTAGCCCCAGAAATAAGCAAACTACTTGTATTGCAAACGTCCCAAAACATTTTGACATGAAAATAGAACAACTAGAATCATTTGCATAGAAATGTCTGTATTCCTGCATTAATCCCAGGCAAAATAACATCAAGAAAGGAAGCCATCCTTTTTTCACGTTTGGAAATGGTCCTGACACCTCCTCTCCTTCAATTGTGGAAGAGGCGATGGCCGAACACCACCCCTATGATGCAGGTGAGCACGAACACCACCCAGAAAAGCAGAGCCAGCAGCTGGACGCACAGCAGGGTGCTCCTGTGTTGGTGAATGACCTCCAGCTCCCCCGCCAGGCCCGGGGCCCTCCCGTGGGACACCTCAGGGTGCATCTGCTCCACCCTGAGGCTCACGGTGGGCAGGATGATGAAGCGAGCCTCCCTGCTGGGCTCCAGGGAGAGGACCACCCGCTGGGTGAGGGTGGCCAGGTGGGCCGCCACCGACGCAGGCACGCGGAACGTCATGGGCGGGAGCTGCGCCAGGATCCGGGAGTTGCAGGGCAAGGAGAGGGCGTTGCCGGAAGCAAGGGGTGTGGGGTGGCGACAGAGGGGGCAGGAAATGGCGGGGAGGCTGTGGGGGTCAGGGGAGTTCAAGGGGCACAGCTGGATTCGGTGGAGGCACTCTGTGCAGAAGACGTGGAGGCATTCGAGCATCCTGGGGCACTTGTTAAACTGGTTGTATTCCTGGTAGCAGATGGGGCACTCCACCTCCGTGGACTCGCCGCTCAGCGGGGGTGCTGTTGGTGTCACGTCCCCCTGTTGGGCCACTGGGGCTGAGGGCTCTTCCATGGTGAGGACAGGGAGAAGATGAAGGCGGGAGAGATCGAGGCTCCAAGTGGGATGGTTGACTGAGGCCTGCTAATGTAGCTTAAAACCCAAGAGCAGAAAAGCACATTGTTAAGAACAGAACTCCTTTTGTAATATTTCTGTGAATAGGCATTGTGGTTACTGTTATTGAACTGTAACGGAAGGGGAAGTGTAGGACCACTATTACAGCGCCTGAAAAGGCAGAGAACCATCAATAGTGTTATGTATTGTTAGAAAGTAGAAAACCACTCCTGTTTCTCATTACGGTCATGAGTAGCAACTGTGAAGAGAATGTGCCAAACTCTAGAACTGTGAAGAGCTCTAGAACCTAGACTAGCTGTTGTTTCCTGAACTGTAGAACCTAGACTAGCTGTTGTGTCCTGAACTGTAGAACCTAGACTAGCTATTGTGTCCTGAACTGTAGAACCTAGACTAGCTGTTGTGTCCTGAACTGTAGAACCTAGACTAGCTATTGTGTCCTGAACTGTAGAACCTAGACTAGCTGTTGTTTCCTGTCTTGCTCTTTTCCCAAGATTCCAAAGAACATAAGTCAAATAGTCACCATACACCCCCCCCCCATCTGAGGGTGCTGTCCTCTCCTTCTCCTTCGCCGGCCCACTCCGCCTCCCTCTTCCCTCTACTCCTTTCCTCTCCCACCTCCTCTCCTTCTCCCCACCCTCCCCTCTCCTTCTCCTTCTCCAACCCATATCTCACTTCTTCTCCTTCTCCCACCCCTCCCTCTCCTTCTCCTTCTCCCACCCCTCCCTCACTTCTCCCTTCATATGGAAGGCCTTCAGGCTAACCTTTTTATTTAGCTCTGGGAGGAAGTCTACTTATGGAGACATAAGAAAACAGAAGCCACGGATGGAAACAATTACTTTGCGCACTCTCTCTCTTTCCTCTCCCTCTGCCTCTCTCTCCCTTTCTACTGCAAACCCTTCTTCAGTTTGTCAGCCTGTCTATCTGACCCCCCCCACCCCCCACCTCTCTCATCTGTGGTTGGTTTGTTTTCAGGTATTCTTCTCAGAGGGCTTGTAAAAATACCTAGGAAACAGAGAACCACAGTTATACTGGCACCGTTGAGCTTCGTTAAAATTCCCCCTCGCAATCGAGAATGCATCAAAAGGGCGTGACAGAGAGGGTTCACCCCAGGTAGACGTCGGTCCAACATCGTGGCTCCGCTGTGCTGTATTTTACGCCAAAGTGCTGAAGTACTTTTAAAATCGAGTTTTGAAACCCCTGCCATGTTCCCTTTCATGTAACTGTGCCTTCTGGCCAAACACTATCAAAATAAAATGAGAGGCAAGACAATGTATCACTGCTATAGTTACATCAGACCATTAATGTTAATGGGAAGAAATGGAAAAAAAGGAGTTATTTTAGAGTTGTTGGACAGCTACAGTGTAGCTGTACACTGCACTGGGAACTCCCTGGTGATCCGCTGTGTTTATCACACTGTTAGTCTGTAAAGTGGTTCAGGTCCCAACCCGGCGCTCCCACGGGACCAAACAGGACAGTTCGGTCTCATGTGAGGTTAGTTGCCAGGCAGTTAAGGGTCTCCCTTGTATTTGACTGCTGTGGGTATTCGAAGAAAACAAATGCATCTTCAATTTTAGAATGAAAGTAATGTATGTATGTATGTATGTATGTATGTATGTATGTATGTATGTATGTATGTATGTATGTATGTATGTATGTATGTATGTATGTACTGTATGGACGGATGGACGGATGGATGTATGGAGCGTTTGTACTACAACAGAGTAAAGCATATTCTATAGTGAACTAGCTTTATCAGTTCAGTGTCTGTCTGTGCAGTTATTGGTTTTTCCCAATGGACTCAGTTATCATTTGGTTGCTATGCCAAACAAAGTTCAGAGCAAGGAATAGAATAAACCGTAGCACGGAAGAATGTTCCACATGTGTTCCATACTGCCGTTTAATCAACATCATAAAAGCTATTTACGTTGACCTTGTCTATGTGGGTCAGCTGGCTGAAAGGAGCAGCCCCCTGGATGGTGGGACCGGCTGACACTAAGGGTGCTGTACTCTGGGCTGGAGATAAGAGAGGAGCACTCACCCACTCACGCACCTCCTCAGGCAGGACGCGCTCCGATAGTCCTGTCCAGCCTGGAACGTCTCACCCGACACCTCATCCTTCCAACGCTGCGAAAAACAACCTCTCCGATGTCGTCCTCTCCTTCTCCGTTTGCGTCTTTCGCCGCGAGCTTTTTTTGTTTGTTTGTTTCTTTTTTTAAATCCCCCCTGCTCTCTCTCTCCATCTAGACTTCTGCTCTTTTACGTATCGTCCCTCCTCCTCCTCCTCCTCCTCTCTCTATTTTGATGTGGCAGCCTTCCCTCTTGCCATCCCTCTCTCATCCCTCGTTTGCACAGGGCTCACGGGTGCATCCAGCTGTCCCGGACGTTAATTAACCCCCTGGCGATGGGCGAGGCAGTAACCGTGACGCTCGGTGGGACCATGAGGACTAGCCAGCGGCGCGGCTGCCATCGCGACTTTCGCTGAAACTACCCACGGCAACGTCGCTTGAAATGTGTCCACTTGGGAGATGGACCTGTCAACAGGGACAGGGTTAAAGGTCGAAACTGTGGCTTCAGACTAGCGTTAACTAGATGAGTTCCCGCCAGCCCACTTTGTTTCGCACTGTCGAGGAACCTCTTTGTCGTCAGCGCCTCTGCTCACGTGTTCAACATTTAATTTGAAACTCGACCTATTAATGGCCGGGACAGATCAACGAATCTGATAGAGATTTTGGATGAGTCGCGAACTCCTGATTTCTGGCTTTATTTCCATCCCTTTTTTCTTACTGGTTGGTTTTTCCTGTCCCTACATTGCAAACATCACTGTTGCTCTTGCGTTGCAACACAAGTTGTATTCTCTGCTTAATCCTCTTAAGACTGTCAAGCAACAGTCAAAACGGATGTTGGTAAAACAAGCAAGACCAAGTAGGTTAGAGAGGGCTCATATTCATGAGTCAGTCCACTAAAACAAAACTGACCTACATAAGGCGACAAAATCCAGATCATGTTTGTGCGCTTGCTTGTGTTTAGGCGTCTACATTATGGTGTGCCAGGGAATGTGTGTACTTGTTACATTGACTGTGGCCCAGGTCAACTGCACAAACATCCTTTTAAGCAACATAAAAATGACCAGTCAACAAGGGATATATATATATATTCATGTCATAAATTGTAACAATAGCTGAGACCAGATGTATCCGTTTCAAAACCAGTGGACCGTTTTTACCTGGTGAATGTAAAGGCCTCGGGGGTGATGTGACCACATGAGGGTGTCCTGATAAATAGGTACTACCCACCAAACATTGTTAGTCCACAAGGAACTCAAACACTCCTGGATGTTCCACAAGGATCATTTTAGAATCAGATTAAGTGGATGTAACTTCAACGTCTTTACGAAAGATTTCTAATATATATAAATATATATATCACGATCATAGCCGACACCAGGCAAGGTAGTTGTGTTACCCCCCCCCACGCACACACACACACACACACCCACACACACACCCACACACACACCCACACCCACACACACACCCACACACACACGCGCACACACATGCACACACACAGCCAGACACACCCCCACCCACCCACACACGCACACGCACACACACCCACACGCACACACCCACACATGCACACACACACCTAGACACACCCCCACCCAGCCCCCCCACACACACACCCACACACACACGCACACACACACACTCACACACACACACACTCGCATTGCTCTGCCTCTTTGTTTACACAGCGCACACTTTTGAGCTGTTTAAGGAGTGGCCTCATTTGGTCAATGTTTGATGATCAATGAAGTCATTTGTTTTCTTGTGAGATTACAAAGTCTGCTTAATCACAGAGCACTCTTTATTATCAGTAATATGCCTTCTATTGATAGTCTACTGTCATTTTGCCGCAGGTGTCTCACATTGATCTGAGCTCTATATAAACATTTTGTACATCACAACACATGCTACGTTTTTCCTTCATTTTGATGGGTTGTTGGAAATGCTTTCAATGAAACCTCACTTGAACCGTGTCCTTATTTATAAACATCCCTCTGTGCGGTAAACACAGTCTGCGCATGAGAATATAGCTCAGTGCAGCGCATTGTCTAAACACACCAAACAAGCTACAGTCATAGAACACAATCCTTCAGCTATCTATTGTCCTCAACTACAAAACAGGTTCTGTTACTCGAGGCTTCGACTGTGCTAGAGGTGGGAGGAAGTTCCCTTTGAAGGAGAACCGGGATCAGATGTGGCTTGACTAAGCTTGACTTAGTTTGACGATTGCCGTGGCTACGGAGGAGATTTCGTAATTTACTGTACTCTCCCCTCGCCGGAATGACAGTAACCGGAGGAGCTTCCGGAATTTCGGGAAAAGTCAAAGCGGGAGTAGAAGCGGCTACGTGCTGTTGGTGTTGTCGGTTCACATTCACAACAAGTGGCAAAATCATTATTTTGATTTGCAGACGTGTACTTTTACACACATGCGCATTGCTCGTAATTGAGTAAACACTCATATTTGGCCTTTTAAAATGGAAGAGATGTTTAAGGTCTAGCTCAGATCAATGTGAGACACCTGTGGCAAAATGACAGTAGACTACCAATAGAAGGCATAACACTGATAGTAATGGTTGCTCTGTGATTAAGCAGAACTTGTAACTTCACAAAAAAAAAATGACTTCATTGATCATCAAACATTGACCAAATGAGGCCACTCTTTAAACAGCTAAAAAAAGTGTGCGCTGTGTAAACGAAGAGGCAGAGTATGCGAGTGTGTGTGTGTGGGTGAGTGTGTGTGTGTGTGTGGGGGGGGGGTGCAACACAACTACCTTGACCGGTGTCGTCTATGATCGTGATATGACATCATTGTGTTTTGAAGCATGAGTCACCCGTTGCCTTGGTTTCGGTTCACGCTGCCAGTTGACAGTCCCTCCTCCACCCACGCAAACATGGGACATAAGTATCAGAGTAAGTTCCCCTTTCCCTCCAGTTTACTTCTGACACGGAGCGAGCGACAAACGAATCGAAATGAGTACAGAACTCGAGTGCGGAATTTGTTACCAAAACTTCAACAGGAGGTTGCGGTGCCCACGGGAGCTACGATGCCACCACAGTTTTTGCGAAAGTTGTCTAGTGACTCTCTCCCGACCCTCAGTGTCTGACTCAGACCACACGAACGTGAGTTCAGGACAGGGTAAAGAAATTACTTGTCCGCTCTGCCGTCAAATCACCACTCTCCCAGATGGACGTGTTAGAGGAGCTCTTCCGGTTAACGAATGCGTCCTAGAGCTCCTGGACGCCGCGGGAGACGATGAAGCGAGTGACACCGAGGATATGGAAGTGAATGTGATGGAAACTTACTCTGATAGTCCCGCCGAGGAAAATGTGTCAACGGACCGTGCCGGTAGTGGCAAGTTACGCCGTTCGTTGTGTCGCCTATGGGGAAAGATCACCGGGAATGGCCAAACTCAACGGAGGCGCGGGACTCGTAAGTAGCCTACACTGTATTTATAGTAGAAATACGCTGTGATTTATAATTAAACGTATCGAATGGTTTTAAAACACACCTGCTAATATCACCTTTCACCTTTCTTTACAGATTGTATGACAGACAGCGATATGCGAGACCTCGCACTTATGTCATGTTACATCATTTGAGAACGTCTCTCATTAAGACATGTCTCGTCTTGTCTGGTCCTGACGCCCAAAAGAGAGAGAGAGAGAAAGAGAGAGAGCGAAATCAGCGGTGCGACGAACCTCAGGAACGAAGCTTGCAAGACGACTTTTTAGACCAACATGACTGTGAGAGGCTAGTAAAAGTATTAGACATCATTTACAAGGGAAAAGAAGACATGCACCTGCACCTCCTCCTCCCTTATTTACAGTGTGGGGTTGTTTAGCTAGAGCCCAGTCAGACACTATGAAGTGATTCTCATTCTCAAGCCTTTCACTGAAATCACCACCGTGTTGTGGTGGAAAAGGTTTAGAATATGAAGAATCGGCTTTTAATTAGGCCTTATGGAATAGGCGCTATGTTACTGTTGTTAGTGCTCGTGCTGACAGGTTTTAACTGTATGTATGTATGTATGTATGTATGTATGTATGTATGTATGTATGTATGTATGTATGTATGTATGTATGTATGTATGTATGTATAACTGTATGTATAACTGTATGTATAACTGTATGTATGTACGTGTATGAATTTATTTATGTTGCTCATTTGTTGTTAAGAGCTGCTATGTATATTAATTTTATATAAATACAAGAATTTCAACTCATATTTCGTTGGTTTCAGTTCCATGTGTCAATGAATACTTGGATAGAGATCGATCAAATACTAGGACATTAAACAATACTTTTCCAACGGGCAATGAAATAGGAATGGCCTATTCTGCACAACCTGGAATTAACTGTATTCCAGAATACCCAATAGTAATTAATCACAGCCAGGAAATCCTGCAGACTTCGTCTTCATAATGCGCGAAGCACTCAACATCATTGGCAACACCTGTGCTGTCGCAAAACAACGTTATATACACACGGTGCGCCTAATTATTCTCATCACAGGGTACCGAGTCAGTGCAGGCACCGTTTGCGCGGTAGATTCTAAGAATTGAAAAAAAAAACCCCACTAACTCGCACCTTGTTAACTTTGTTTGACTGTTTAATAACTGTCAAACTTCCGTGTCGTCTGTTGTGGATAATCGCAGGGATGTCAAAGAACCATTTAAGGTAAGGTTTTGGTTCTATTACGAAGAAAATGACACTTTCCACTTTAAAGTATTTGTTTTCTCAAGGGTACCAATAATGTCGCTCAGAAGTGTTGTCTGTAAGTTCAAATGAAGCCCTTGTGCCCTGCAGGTTTCTGATTGTGTGCCTGTTATCTGTGTTTGAAGACTGTTCGGATGCTTTCATCAGTAAGTAGCTACTCGTGTATTTCAATGCTAAAAAGTATTGATGCACATCAGATAAAAATGCAAACGTTTGTTGGAATGCCTCCTTTTATCAGCGGTCACCTGCATTTAATCAATACACGTAAACGCACTGAGCTGTCTGGTAACACAACTTGTTCTTGCATGACTCGTCAATGTTTGATAAGCCGTGTCGATGCGGTGATCTGAAACTGAGCTCACATGAGCAGATGGAAGGGTTAAAGAACATGAGTGCAGCTGACGACGTCCATGCGCTCCATATTTAAGCATGACCAGACTGACGGACGACTGTGTAAACAGACCTCAAACCTCGAAAAGCTCAAATAAGTGTTCAATAACATAATCGGCAGAAAATTAAGCCTGCACAGATGTAACTAAATGGAATCACTTGATCCGTTTCTCACTTGTATGTATCTCCCCTGGCAGGCAAAAGACGAGCATTTGCCCCTAGCACAGAGAGCGTGAACTTCCGGCGTTCCCGCTACAACCCATACGCGTCTTCTGCGGAGCAGACCGCCAGCCCACCATTAGCCGGTCCTCGTCAAGATGCCGCGCTCGCCAGTACCAACGAAAACCCCAGACACCACATCCCAAGCTACCTTTACAAGGACTTTCATCCAAGGGCTCACCAGTCAGACACGCCTCAACGGCATCCCCAGGAACAAGGGGCTTCTCATTCTAGAAGAAATTTACAAACGTCCTTCGTTCATGGAAGTCCCAACAATGTCCAAGGGCTCTACGGCTTTACAGGAACCAGCCAAACGAAAGCTCTCGGTGAACCTTCTAGGCCTGATTTGAGCAGACCTCCAGCCTCTATGTGGGACCAGCCTTCCCAGTACGGTAGCGCCCGTAAGGAAAGCCCCAGTGTCGCTGGCCTGGATCAGTCTGTCAATGGATACCAGTTTAAGACGAAGACTATTGATGAGGATCTAGAACGTGTGGTCCAACCAGCGTATGGCGCAGCATTGACCCACCAGAGATTCAGATCAGATTTGGACGTTTATCCTCCTGGGGTGTCGTCCGGGGACGATGCAAGCAGATCCGAGCCTTCCAACTTCCCACCTTCCGCTCAACACAGACCTCCGGAAACCCCAAGCCCTTACAGTCACATGCAAGCTTCCGTAAGCTATTCGTCTGTAACCGACGGTGATAATTCCCCAAGCGTGGACATCCCCGCGTCACCCTCCAGCATGAATCCACAAGCTGGAACTCATTATAAAATGCTTCCGTCTTCCTACAACCACGGAGTTCCGTTCTCACAAGAGGAGTCCCTGTCCCGACCGAGTCAGCCAAAAGTACCCGGTGTTCTCAACCACGGTTTCCGTTCCAGATTCCCGCCCGTGGCCAGAAGATACAGCTTTGGTGCATCTGATGTAGCCTCTTCAGTTCCATCCCCCGACTTCAGCCCCTCTCCTGGAGGAGAGCCAGGCGTGAGGGAACCCCTCCCTGGTCGCTTCGCGATGCACCCCTGGGAGAGCCACACCAGAGATGCTGCCCGTGGCTCGGAGCGCTCGGCCCTGACCGCCTTCCAAAGGGACAAGACGGCCGCGGAACTCAAAGCAGGGCGGTTGGCAGACGTCATCGTCCCTCACGGAGTCCAGGGGACGGACCCACAGCCTCACAGGTCATGGTTGGTTCCTGCTGTGGACTACGTCCAACCGTCCCACGGAGCCACTGAAGAGTCCGTCAGGCCTTCGCAGACAAAGTCCATACCAGAGAAACATTTTGGGAATACCATCTATGAATATCCATCGGTATTCAAGAAGTATGGCTTTGGCCAGAACAGGGCAACGTATCCCTCTCCTCTAAGATCTCACTTTAAGAAAATGGAACGCCTCAATGAACTTTATAGAAATAAGGATGCCACGATTCAACAAAGTAATCAGTATGATGTCAGACTTTCAACCCATCCAGCAGTAATGCCTTCCCTATACAGCAGCTCTCCAAAGGAATACCCTAGTATTGCCAGCACTGACCAGTCTGTCAATACAAACCATCCGTTTCTACTAAGTGGGATCCAACCCGAGTCCAGTTCGACACGGGCTCCTCCAGCATTGGGTTTTGTTAATCCTCGAGCACCGACCGGGGATGACGCAAGCAAATTCCCACCTCCTGCTAGTTTGGTTAAGACGGAACCAGTCGTCGCCTACGAGAACGCCTACAACCCAAGGGTCTTCGTCACCCCATCTTCTGGCAGTTCTGCCTCTAGACAGAGGGAGGACGCAGTTGAGTACCAGACTGAACCGACCTCTCTTCCCTACGGAGAGAATGTATCACATGGACTTGGAACAACGCCGACTCGTCATATTTCAGACAAACCTGGCAGCATGCCAATCGAGCAGCCCATAAGTCACACAAGAGTATCCCCTCCCACCTCCCCTGTGCTGGACCAGAGCACCTCTGACCCCACAAGCAACAGTGACGTGTTTTCCCAAAGGGAAGCAGCCCTTGGTATCTACAGGCCCAGAGGAAAGAAGCCCAATAAGAGTGGTGTCCGTGGTCTTCAAATTCCACCCAAGAGCATCAATTCGATCCTCGCATCCCAAACCGGATCTGACCCAAACGCACAATCTGCTGCGACAGCAACTGGCCTTGGGACCCCGATAGACACGTCGACCAATGCTCCACTAGCATCTTGGGGGCTTCAGCCTGGCCCCGAGGCAGCAGTGGCCAGCCTTGGAAGTCTAACCCCCCCAAACCAATCCCTCGTCCTGGAGAAACCAGCAACCCAATCTGCTGCTGCTAATCCCACGTTGTACGATATCCTGTATAAAAAGCCCACAAGCAGCATCGTCAAAGGAAAACTTGTGAGGGGCAAATTACCAGTGGCGCAAAATCGCAACACCTCCTTCACCTTCATTAAGACCCATTTCCCTCCTGTGGTTGGGTCAAACAAGCACATCAACTCCAAGCCTATCCAGTTTGCTGATATTGCAGGAAGTGCATCTTTCAGTAGCATTACGTCTGATAAGCGCCCTCGAGCAGGGGAGCCCCTGACTCGGATGAGCTCCACAACCGACGCCAAAGCGACAGCCAATCAAGACGGACACGCTCAAATCCCTGCTCCAATCAGGAGGGATCTATCATCCGGAGGGACTTTCTTTTCGGTGGGTGGAGGTGGTCCTAGGGGTGCCCCGGTTGTCCCCAGGCAAGAAGGACGTGTTGATCCCAGGGGTGATGGCAGTGACTGAGGCTGGGGTGAAGTAGAAGTCAGGGGTGTGATGGGAGAAAACATGGTGGTAGTGGTTTAAGCACTGGTCTGTGATTTCATTGTTTTACTACTGCTAAGATTTATTAGAGGACAGCTGCAATGAGAAAGGTAGCACACCCAGGACAGTAGAGCCACCCCTCAGTTAGACAAGATGTCTGGACTGCTCCTCACCGGAGTCACTCCCAAGTCTTTGCCAGAGTCACCACATGTTCATATCCACATGGATGTTTGTTCTATTCATGGGTAAATGTTTAGCGCTCGTGAAAATGATTGTTTTACAATAAATATTTCATCGAAAGTGATTGAAGCTTGTGATTCTCGTTTCTCCAGTTTTGTATTCATGCGTACCACATTCTTCTAGTTATTTTTGTTGCTAATATGGTTTAGTGTTTTTGGAAGTTCTGTACTGACCTCAAATACAGAATGTTCTGGATGATGGTCCTACCTCAGCCTAATACTTAATCTACAGAGACCGCTTGGGGAACCAGACCTCCCCACTGTGGGAAGCCTCTGAGGGGTATAATGACAGGCTTGTATGGAAACATGCCTTTGCATCTTGGGCTGCACATGCATAAGAAGCTGGGAGGGCAGCCTTTGGATGTCTGCTGATTAAATTATACTTTCCTCCCCATCAGTCAGGTTCACAGGCATAACTGGCCCCTGTCAAAGAAACGCTGACATGGGCATTCCATCTGCTCTGAGATAATGACGAGGTTCAGGCACGCTGTTCTTGTCTGGTCATTGAGTTGACGCGTGGTGGTACATATCAGCCCTTTTCATAACATCGCAACGGCGGCAATGCAAAGATTTATGCAGCAGGGTTGAACGTGGTTTGCGTTCAGTTCAAACGCAAAATGAGCAGAAGAAAAAGGGACGTCACTGAAAGTAGAACACCACAGTTCATGTAGAAGGAGACATCTGATTATTGGGAAATGAGCATTGTTTTTACTGGCAAGTGTTTGCGCGAAGAGGATTTAAGTGCATGTGCATAGTTCTTCCACTAGGTGGCGTGTGGCCTCTTTTATAAAACATTAGGGGTGTTCTCAGTTTGTTTTGTCTCAAAGCAGGAGTGTCATGTTAGGTTACCACAGACATGTGGCAGGGCATATCAAATCAAAACAGTCCTACAAAATGGCTTAAGCCTAGAAACACATTCATTGATTTTATGTCCTTGTGTCTGATTTATAATATGTGTATTTTCCCACAAGTCTTACTTAGTCTTACATGGTTTATATTGATTACATTTTTTTCAGATCAAGCAAATGCCCTCTTTTTAGTACACAGATTTTGTATTTGAAACATTTGAAAACCCTCCTGGTTTATGGACCAAGGTGTCGTTCTGTTTCTGGGTCAGCACAGTGCAAGACTCAAGTCACATTCCCCACAGTCTCATTCACAATAGACGACCTTTCACCCTTTCCCAGTGCTTCATAAAGAAATACCAGTGTTTAGCTTGTCTTCAACCGCCGTTCCCCTTGCAACACGGAGGGCCCACCATGTTTGGGGTGGGGGGTGGAGGGGGCGAGGGAGAGGGACCTGCCAATCAAGGTTAAATTGTACATTGTGCATTGGATTAGCTCACGACACTATGCCCCCCTCCCCCACATCCCCTCTCCCCTCCGCTGACAGTCGTGGAAAGTAGAGCAGGGAGGGTTCCCAGACCAGTCCTTCTCACAGTCCTGAGGACCAGAGAGTCGGCCTGTCACAAGCTTGCGTTGTTGCGTCCTGCGCGCCACGCCTTTTCTGATTTGATCCTCAGCTGAGGTGGTGCCACCGACGGGTCATTCAAACTGCTCGCTGACAGATCAAGCGGCCTGCGTCTGTCAATATCTACCGTTCTCCATCCAACCGCATTTCTCCGTCTGCGTACGTAATTAGCATGTGGGACATTCTCTCTTTCTCTCTCTCTTCCTCCCTAACTGTGCCAGCAACCCCACAACCCCCCCCGCCCCCCCCACCTCCCACCACGCACACACACCCAACTGTGAGGGGGAATTCTGTACCATGTGTCTGTAGTTCACAAGGAGCTTTCAAGGAAAATAAAGCGTAGAGGCCTCCCAGTCTCCCCCAGCCCCCTCCTTCCTCCCCCTCTCCCCCTCTCTCCCCTCTCCCCCTCTCGCTCCATGTGGCAGTTTCATGTTTTCGAGCTGCCTCCTCTTCTCACCACGCCGACACAAAAGCTACAGAGTAACAGAACAGAACTGCGTATGCAGTGCGTAAGACCGACATACGAAAGATAGGACGCTCGCATTTTTCCCAGGGGGGCGAGCGAAAGGGCTGTGAGAGACGGAGTGTGGGTGAGAGGTAGAAGAGAAAGCAGGAAGGGAAAAGACAGAGAAAGACTTTTTGTTTGGCTAAGTACACTTTGTGAAAGAAGGAGGGAGCGAGGGGAGGGGAGGAGAGAAAGGGAAAGGGGTGGAGAGGGGCCCACAAATACATCAAAAATGACTGGCTGTAAATCAAACTGCCAGAAGTTCTGGATTTGTGTGATACGCGTAATGGTCCAAAGTCCTTGTACCACTGATTATGAAGAATTCAAACATGTACGCATCAAGATGTGCAGAAATCAAATTCCGAATCCAAAACAAAGACAATGCGAAGAAATTCACAGGCAATTTGATCTGTAGACATTACTTCCAACTTTTCATTGTTTTGGTTTGTTGCTAGAATAACGTTCACCCCAAAATGTTTAAAGGCAAGAATGTGGAGTCATGTTACTGCCAGGAAGTTGTAGAAAGACAAGTTCATGGAGTTTGGCCTCTAAAATGGAAACCCTGGGCTGGATTTGTGTCAGAGATGGGGAATAAGACCACGGCGTGTTTCTAGAACATCTGGTCCAGGAGCCTGACCTACTTCCGTGTCAAACACACAGCGAGCTTCCTGTCAGCCTGCGCTAGACAGGAAGTCATAAAGCAGAAACACTTCCTGTATTGTTGCCAATATAAGCCTGTGTGGACAGTCTTTTAGTACAGTGCTGGTACAAATCAAACACATGATGAAGGATTTCAGCAGTTTTATTTTGATGGAGAAGCTACTAAACAAACATTATTTAAGATAATGACCCCATCTGCTCCATGAAATATGGTTAAAACTTCACAGGATTTTTAAACATTTCCAACCCCTAAATCAATGGGTTTCATTTACATTCATAACAAACACACCTGTTGCATTTGATGTATCTCTTCTCCAGAGTGTTCGCCAACGTGTGGGTGTGTGTTTCCACTGCAGTCTGTGTTTCTACTGCAGTCTGTGTTTCCACTGCAGTCTGTGTTTCTACTGCAGTCTGTGTTTCTACTGCAATCTGTGTTTCTACTGCAATCTGTGTTTCTACTGCAGCCTGTGTTTCTACTGCAGTCTCTGTGTTTCTACAGCAGTG
Source organism: Plecoglossus altivelis (assembly GCA_036571765.1). NCBI lineage: Eukaryota > Metazoa > Chordata > Actinopteri > Osmeriformes > Plecoglossidae > Plecoglossus > Plecoglossus altivelis. The sequence goes on along the minus strand of BROE01000023.1, from coordinate 6,042,214 downwards.
TCTGTTTCTACAGCAGTCTGTGTTTCTATTGCAGTCTGTGTTTCTACTGCAGCCTGTGTGTTTCTTCTGCAGCCTGTGTGTTTCTACAGCAGCCTGTGTTTCTACTGCAGCCTGTGTGTTTCTACAGCAGCTTGTGTGTTTCTACTGCAGCCTGTGTGTTTCTACTGCAGCTTGTGTGTTTCTACTTCAGCCTGTGTGTTTCTACTGCAGCTTGTGTGTTTCTACTGCAGCCTGTGTTTCTACTGCAGCCTGTGTGTTTCTACTGCAGCTTGTGTGTTTCTACTGCAGCTTGTGTGTTTCTACTGCAGCTTGTGTGTTGTCCTCACTGTGATGTGTTTGTGACTCAGGGACTTTTTGGGCCAACTCCAAACCACACCCCAGCACACTGGATAGCCCTGTTCTTGGTTTTACTACAAAGTTCAAAGTTCGCACGCACACACACACACACACAAACCAGATGAAGAACTGTCACCAAGTAGTCTGCACAGACCCACCTGTTGTCTTTACCAGACATGGCCCCCACCCCTTTCTCGTCTGTTTCTCACCAACCATCACTGCAGCTCTCTCTCTCTCTCTCTCTCTCTCTCTCTCTCTCTCTCTCTCTCTCTCTCTCCCTCTCCCTCTCCCTCTCCCTCTCCCTCTCTCCCTCCAACCGTTTTTGAGCATGAGAATGATATATGACTCCCAACAGCGTTGGACACGTTCGAAAATGTAAAAAAAAAAAGCATAAGTGAAAGTAACTGTTGTCATCTAAACGATGACATGAGCAGTGAACAGAAGTCAAAGTGTCACTGACAACATTTCAAGCATGACAAAAGATTTTCATCTGCAAAGAGTAAGATGTCATGTTATAGCCAATACATGATCAAGTATTACCCTCATAGCTTGTCTACTGCGAGAAGTGTGTGCATGTTTCTATCTACATTTAGGCCCAGCAATCTTCATCCCATGGAAGCCATGATTTCAGATGCCTTCTCTTTTCAATTCCCAGGCTTTTGATCCACAAGTTGACATTTTGAAAGCATTATCCGGTAATCCTTTCTTTGATATTTTTATATCGTGAGGTAACTTGCCAACTGCAATTTTACAATCTTGGATCGAATGAGGCCGCAAGTTGCTGCGAGTACGACTTACGTCTCTCCAGGAATATTTATATTTATCTTAACTACATGTTATTTATGATGGCAGATTTTGCGAGGGAGGCATTTACGCTTGGCTTTTTTTATTTTATCGACGTAGTGAAGCCTGATGAAAGCAATACCAGTGTCCAACTGCCCTTTTCCCACATTTAAATGTGCGCAGAGAATCAGATCAGCCTCTCTCTTCCCCAGGTTCGTGACATCACAGTCTGTCCCTATTCTTGTCTGAACTCAATGTCCTCTACCTTGCTTCGGCACGGACCCAAGACCACCCCTCCTCCTCCTCCTCCCCCTCCCTCCCTCCCCATCTCTCTGGCATGATTTACTGGGGACATATCACAGAGCCACCAACGCTACACCCACCAGGCAGGAGGGGCAGCGCTGAAACAAGTCCACCACTCAGACCAGACGGACGGTGGGATCCTAAAGTCGAACCACTCGTTCTTGCTTCCAAGTGGTCCAATCTTAATGTCATCGTTTGTCTCCATCCTGCTTGCCTGTCTCTTTCTCAATGAAAAGCTATTTGTTTGCAGCCCAGCTCAGCGTCCCAATAACTGTCTTGGCCGGAGTAAAAAAACCAAAAAAACCTCTAATGCAGGTTGCAAGTTTCATGAACAGATTAGTGCTAAGATATGCAAATGAAACAGAAAGAGGGCTTCATGAAAAATATAAAATGATATAAAATATATGATATAAAACATAATAAGGAACCGTCTGACATAAGTATTTAAGGTAAAACCCTTTTAAAGTCAGACAGTATTTAGGGTTCCAAATCTAAATGGAAGCTGTAACCTTTAGGAGTCCAACTGCCTCAACCAGACATAAGACAATGGTGCGCAAAGCTGTTAAGTGACAGAGGATGAAAAAAATGCAGTTTCTTCACGTGGAGTGCAAAAACAGGTCTAATGGAGCACGATCTGCTCAGTAGCTTTCTGTGAGTCCCCCCCCCCCCTCCCAGAGAGGAGGCGGGTGAGGGGAGGGGGGAGGGGGAGGGCGGGGCTCCGCCTCCCATATTCTAAAGGTGACGACAGGTGGCTTTTCCGTCCTCCTCCGCCGTCCCTATTCATGGTCCGGGACATGGAGAAGACGGCACCTGTGTGGATGGTCTGCAGGTGCTCTACAGGTGTCTGCGCTCATGCCTACTCATCCTCCACGGAGGATCACAGCGCAGCAGCCACCGAGATTGAGTTACTCAGCCATCTGCGAGGGAGAAGCCCAGGACTTTTGTCGAGACGCTGGCGTTTTCTCAGAAAGGGAGGAGAGAAAGGAAGGAGTAGGGAGGGAAGGAGAGAGGGTGATTAAGATGGAGGACAGATTTATCCTTCCAGTAAAACTTGATTGAAGTGAGTTGGAGGAGGTGGGGTGGTGTGTCTTACAGAGGGTGTGTGTGTGTGTGTGTGTGTGTGTGTGTGTGTGTGTGTCTGTAAGGGGATGAGGGGGGCAGGGGGTTGAAAGGGAGTGCTGTTTGTAAGCACTTGCAGCGGGCCATAAACTGGTAAGTTGAGTAATTAAGCATATTGGTCACTAGCCACTGTTGAGTGGGAATGATGTTATCAATAATGATGACTAATAACCTCCCTGAGCTTTGGGCCATAACCATTCTGTTATCTTTGCTATGCCACTTAGCTCGACTGCACAACGGTGTTCCAGCCCGCGTGCGTGTGTATCGTTACATGCAAATGCTAGCACTCTCCTCCCAGCCCTGGAGCCCTGAGGCTGTGTGGCAGGCGCTTTGCTTATCTGATGAGTGTGGCTGTTCGCTCATGTGAACCCATCGTGCCTCATGGATGTCTTTTGTGAAGGGTCCTGATTGATATCCACCCATGGAGAGGTCTCTGTGTCACGCACAAAAGAAACACCACATCTTTGTAGTTCACATTTTTTTGTAGTTTTTTTTTTTTTTGTACAAAAATTTTTCTCAAGTTTTTTTTTTTTAACACATTTTTTTTTTTTTTCCTCTCAAGCAACAAAGGTGAATTTGTCTACATCACAGGCTAATAGCAATCACTCTTTTCAATTCAGGATCATCCTTGTCAAAAGGGAAGAAAGCTAAAGATAAAGGGTGTGTCACCCAGACTCCTTTGAAAAAACAACCCCACTATCAATGCAGAGGAGAACAATAGCAGCGATTCAGTTCTACCGAGGAGAAATATCCTGTTCAAACCCCTGTCTGGTAAAGGACCAGTTTAGATTGGGCGCTCTCTTAAGTCAACTGCATTCATCAGACGTCGTGATCAACATCCATTTTCATATCAACAAAACAGTTCTATAAACAAGGTAGCTATTATAGCCAATGCAAGGACACTCTTGCCTCTTAGTCACGTTTCCGAGACGTGTAGAGACACTTTGCTCACAGAATCTCCTTTGTGAGGTGCTCTCATATCATGCTGAATGTTGTTTCTGCGGATGTGTTGTTACAGCAGGCCACATTTACAAACTTTGGTTTCGGGAGTCGAGTTGAGTCGAATAATTCGATCTAAATCGGTTTGACGCAAATGACCCTGCGTCTCCAGATCTGACTGACGACGGCTCATTTCGTCGCCACTTATTCCCTCTCAAAATCTGGCCCCGTTACAGGTATCTACTGTTTGCCTGGGCGTCTGCGTCCACTTCTGTCTTAAGTGAAATGTCAAGACAGATTAGGAACCCGGATTGGAACACGCCCGACGCGGTGAGGTTGTAGATCGGGCTGCGTTTCCACTACCGTACGAGCCGCCGTTAAGGGCAAGACCTTTAAACCAAAGATCCGCTTGTCATAAAGCCGCTTTGTTTCTCTCGGGCCTCCTGGGTCATGTGACCCGGGTCAGAAAGTGCATGAGGCGACCCTGGAGGGCAGACAGACAGACAGGATCATAGAAAGAACAGCTTAGAAAGGTAGTAACGGGTCATCGTGTTCCGGTTCCTTCTGCAGGGGGGGTAAAGCGGCGTCCTACGTACGAATCAAGACGCGACATATTGGAAATTCGGTATTTCTACATGTGACACAGTTGAAACAGACTACGAGGCAAGACGAGTCATCAGAGAGCTGGTGCTAAGGAAACACAAGAGAGCAGACAGTGATGACAGCATTTAGCACCAGACACCAAAACCCAACGGTTTGTTTGTTTTTTTCCAGTTTTTTTTGTGTGTTTTTTTTTGACACCTGTATTGTCTGAAAGAATCCCAGCGTAGTTGTAGCATCGTAGTATCATCTGTCTAGTCTTTTCGGTAGTTTTCCTTTCTTTGCGTTTTGGCACTGGTAGCCCAGAGATAGGGTCCTCCATTTTGGGGCAAAGCTAACAGCACCAACCCCATAAAGCCGGGACCGTCGGTCAAGTCATTTCATGAGTCATGATCATCATTAACAAACCTCAACTAAGTACCTTTACAGATTTGTACAGCCGCACAGAATGGGGGGGGGGTAGACAAGCTATATTCTGCACGGACAGCCCTAATAGTGCTGGGGGGGGAGGGGGAGGGGACAGGACAGGACAGGACAGACAGACATATACAAGCACACAGGCACTTTAGTGCTTATGCATAGCAGAAGAGTATAACATCAGGGGGGAAAAAAGGAGGAAAAAATATTGTATAAATTGGGAGCCCTGTTACGACACACTGAGAACGTTCTCAAAGCTAGCGCTGCATTTGCTACTGTTGAGCAACGTGAATATGGCTTTCCGTCTGCACAGTATATGAACGCTATACGTTAGTGACTCAACACGGTTAGGATTAGCAACTCAGGACAAGCAAAGTAGTCGAGGTTATGGAGCTAATGGTTCAGCCGCTAATTGGATTGGCTGGGATCTGGCAGGGGTCTCTGAGCCGCAGTAAGGATGATTTGCCTATACAAGCACGATGTTAATCTGAATTAGCACAATGCTAACACCATTAACAACTCACTTTTTCCAGCATTTTTTAATGCGAACCTAGCATAGCCTACTATCATATATAGCACATGGCTAATCTGAACCTGCCTATGTTAGCTAAATGCTCATCTGACCTATTTTACACAAATGACTGCGTAGGCAGACTCGCCTGCTCCAAACTAGTGTATCGTTGTCACACAGACATAATCATGATAGCAAGTTGGAAACCTACTTTGTTGTGGGCAGAGAACTTTATGCAAGTGGGGGGGGGGGGGGGGGGGAGAACATCAGTGAGTCATTTCCTTTCAACGGAAGTTTCATGAAAAACAACAAATGACCAAATCATAGAACATCACATTCAACTGACAACAACGAAGCTAAAAGTCTAACTCAATGCAGCTGATAGCTAACTAACCTCACGTTCATGGCTACCACTCAACTTTATCAGCAATAATACGGCAGGCCTATGCAAGTACCTGTCCTCTCTTTCTCCAGATAACATCTGGTGGAACGGTTTTCGCTTCAGAAATGCACACCCAAAACCAAAGCTTCATCAATTTCATTAATCAATGCCAAGTTCTTTGTCAAACGGCTACAATCAAAAACATAATGGAGGCACTTGAGCAAGAAATATACTTGTATGTTTCATCATCAATCTCTATATTTGTGTCAAGAGTACATTGATCTGACAGTTGGGTATCGTTTCAGAATCTAATTCTAGAGTTTGAGACAACGTGATTGGCTCCTGGTTGGGGCGTCAAATCACCGTACTCCTTTCTGATTGGTTTTCAAGTTCTCTCTTCTTGCAGCCAAAAGGTTTTTTAGCACATACATCCCTATTGGTTGTTACAACCAATAAAGTGAGAGCGAAAATAAAGTCAAGTCATTTCAAAGTGCTTCTGGGGCGTGTCTAGTCTGCCTCCTCCCTCCATCCGATTGGCTCGTCACTTTAGGATGCGGAGGAGCTCATGGGGCCCGCAATGACTCCCACCATTTCCCATGATTCCAAGGGCACGGACATCAGCATTCTGAAAAAGAGCAAAGAAGCAGTACGGTGGAACACCGAGTTAACAGGATATAGAGACGGACCAAATATTATGACATTTATCAACCCACTGACACACATATCAGTACTGTTATTATGATAAGATGTAAAATATCAATGTGCGCTTATCGTCCAGAGAACATTGTGACCACAGCGCAAATATACAGCGAAGCCCAACAGAGGAGGGTATGGAAAACAGATCGAGAGAGAGAGAATGAGGGAGAGAGAGAGAGAACGAGGGTGGGGGAGAGCTGAAATGATGAAGCTAAACACATGGGTCAATGAGAAGGGAGAGGGGTTGAGAGAGAGGGGTGGAGAGAGAGAGTGGGGTGGAGAGAGAGAGGGGTGGAGAGAGAGTAGGGTGGAGAGAGAGTGGGGTGGAGAGAGAGAGGTGTGGAGAGAGAGTGGGGTGGAGAGAGGGTGGGGTGGAGAGAGAGGGGTGGAGAGAGAGTGGGGTGGGTAAACAAGCTGCTGTGTGTGTTGTTGGAGGGAGTGTTTCCAGAGCTTCACACATCACTTCTGTAAAACTAGGCTATTAGGGAGAAAAGGTCATAATGTGCAGCGTTCTAGAGCTTCACTCACAAAGCATGTCATTGTTTTGGAACCAAATGTACATTTGATAAAAGAGGAAAGGGTCGCCATGACAGACCAGGATATTTAGGCTACAGGGGTGGGGAGGGGTGGAGAGCAGTGGGGTGAAGAGAGGTGGGATGGAGAGCGGTGGGATGGAGAAGGGTGGGATGGAGAAAGGAGGGGTGGAGAGAGGTGGGGTGGAGAAGGGTGGGGTGGAGAGAGGTGGGGTGGAGACGGGTGGGGTGGAGACGGGTGGGATGGAGAAGGGTGGGGTGGAGAAGGGTGGGGTGGAGAGCCATGGGGTGGAGAAGGGTGGGGTGGAGAATTGGAGGCAGCAAAACTGCAGTAGAGTTCCAACTCCAAACCCTCACTTCCATCCCACATGTCCTAAAGGACAACATGTCAGAGGTACATTAGAAGCTCCATCTAAACAGAGACAGTCCTGTACAGGAAGGCGTGGCCAGTGTGGAACCTTCCTTTGCAGGTCTGGTAACACCTGGTTCACACGGTTAACAGTACTTTTTTCTAAAAGGCCACGGGCAGATTTTACAGCGCCGAATATGGACGTAAAAAAGTACCTCAGAAATGCGTTGGCTTAGGAATGGCTGAACGTAACTATCCTCTTTGAAGCCCACCCGCCTGTGCAGACTGTCCTACGGGGAAGCATAAACCAAGCGCATCACCAACAAAGGATTTGGCTTCTACGGATGCTGTGGTCAAGAGGTGAGAGGTAGAGATGTGTTCACCCACTGGGGGAGGGCGGAGGGGTTAGGAGGAAGGGCTGCTCTGGCTGCTCTGGCTGCTCTGGGACCCTGACATATTACTGCTCTGGAAGTGCCTCTTTCATTCCGATCCCACTCACCAGCAAAACCCATCTTACCAGAAAGAAAAGAAACGAACAGAGAAAAAAGAAATGTAACGAGTCTCCCGAAAAATGAACGGATGGACTCTCCCAGGCCCCCAGGTTTGGTATCAAACTACCACGGCACGACCCCAAGCAGAGTGAGTGAAAGTGCTCCTGACGTTCCCTCGCCTTGCCTTCATATTCGCCACACACATACTTTCCTTGGCCTTGCTCTCTAATCGTCTCCAAAGGAAAAGCACTCCTCTATATTTACTGCCCCCCCCCCTCCTCCCCCAACCCACCCTTCTTCCTGGTGCAGTGCTATATTTAGCACCCCCCCCCACCCCAACTCACCCAAAAAGCACAGGCGCTTCCCTGCCAAGCCAGCGCAGCCAATCCCAAACAACCCGAACAATCAGGCTAACCGACGAAAACAGACAAGAGGAGACAGTCAGGACATGCAGAGGTGCGCGCACACACACACACACACACGCACACACACACGACCACAGACGCACACGCCAAGAAAACAGGACCACACACACGTCTGAGAACGCACACCAAACGTGTTTGTCGCCTTGTTACAGCCGACCCAAAAGACACGGATCAGGTCGTACGCTCACGCCGGTGGCTGCTTCTTCTATTAGGATCCCATGTCCTGTTCTGTACCCGCAGTGACTCACAGTCTCGCAGTCACTCACACGATGCACAAAGGGGCAGTCATATATGACCAGACAGGAAATGCTTCCTATGCTAACTACTGTAATCAGATACCCCTGTCTTTCTCCCTCTCCCCCGGCACTCGTTCTAATTGATCCTCTATTCACATTTATTCCCTTTGCTCTTCCCTCCAGACGTATTTCTATATCGATGTCAGTAATGGCGCTGGTGAATCGATGTTTTGTTGGCTGTATCTCGCCTCACTCCTCACCTCCTCCCCCAACCCCCCTCCCCCCTCCCAAGTCAGAGGGCAGGCAGGGAAATCAGCCCCCTGGTCCAGCCAATCAAGCGTTGTCCCCCATTAGCGCCGTCCGCCCGTCTCCCCTGCTCTGCTGCTGTGGCAGGAGCGCTTGGTTAAGGTGAAAGCTCTTGTTCTTACCTGCGGGCACGGCTCAGGTTCACCCAGACGGCGTGGCCTGCTCGCTGTCGCTCTCTGTCTGCGCCATGTTGGCTAAGAGCTGGAGCAGCTCCAGCAGTGTGACAGAGGAAGGTTTGTGTGTGTGTGTGTGTGTGCGTGCGTGTGTGTGTGTATGCGTGTATGTGCACGCGCTGTAACACACCCCCTTCACCCATTTGACATCTTGCACTGTCAATCACCCTCACGCCCCTGAAGACAGACAGCTAAGAGTCATGTAACATTCTGTTTATGCAGGTGTGTACTCGTGTGTGTGTGTGTGTGTGTGTGTGTGTGTGTGTCCGCACACACATGGAAGTACAAACAGAATATGCAGTATGGGATTTTGACCCTGCCACATCAAGATACACACTGCTCTAGTGAGAGACAGGGACAGAACGCAGTTGGACAAAAATGTGTGGACACACACACACACACACACACACACACACACAGGCCCGTGCAATCACATACAGACACACACATATTTCAGGGGCCCATAGCAGAAGAGGTGTTATGAAACCCCCTGTGGGAGAGAG
>BROE01000023.1:5870612-6028112 GCA_036571765.1 Plecoglossus altivelis | reverse complement strand
AGAGAGAAGAAGGGGAGAGAAGAGAGAGAGAGAGGAGAGAGGAGAGAGAGGGAGAGAGAGAGAGAGAGAGAGAAGGGGAGAGGAGAAGAGAGAAGGGAGAGAGAGAAGAGAGAGAGAGAGAAGGGGAAGAGAGAGAGAAGAAGGGGAGAGACAAAAGGGGAGAGAGAGAGAGAAGGGGAGAGAGAGAGAGAAGGGGAGAGACAAAAGGGGAGAGAGAGAGAAGGGGAGAGAGAGAAAGAGAAAGGAGGAGAGAAAGTGAAGGAGAGTGAGAAGGAGAAAGAGAGAGAAAGAAAGAAAGAGAGAGAAAGAAAGAGAGCGAGAGAGAAGGGGAGAGAGAGAGAGAGAGAAGGGGAGAGAGAGAAGAGGAGAGAGAAGAGAAGGAGAAAAAGAGAAGGAGAGAGAGAGAGAGAAAGAAAGAAAGAAAGAGAGAGAGAGGCAACAGAAAGAAGGAAAAGGGGACCTAGTGAGGAGGGGATATCCTCAGTCACCTCTCGTAGCGTTTGGGACCTCGGCTCTCGTGCACTCGGTGACCTGGGTGTGAGGGAGCGAGCAAGCCGCCCTGGAGACGATGCATACCATACCTCCACACAATCACTGCTCTGTACCACTGTAACACTGATCCACAAGCCCCTGGCACCCTGCCACTGCCTGCAGGGCAAACACACACACACGCACACACAAACATAAGCGCACACATGCACAAATACGTTCAGGCGCGACTCCACAACAAACACACAGACCCTCTACTCACTCCCATACGCAGAGATACCACAAAGACACACACACACACACACACACACACACACACACACACAACAGTAGTAGTCGCCGCACACATTGAAAGCAAACATGCAGCGGAAGTTAAAAGCTCTTTAATCCGTGGAACATGATGACGGAGGAGAGAGGAAGGAGAGGGAGAACGTGACGGAGAAGAGGAAGGAGAGAAGGGAGATAGAAGACGTAGAGAGAGAGAGAGGAAGAGGAGGAAGGAGAGAAAGTGGGGGGTGGAGAGAGAGTGGGGGGAGAGAGAAAGAGCGGGGGGGGGAGAGAAAGAGCAGGGGGAAGAGAAAGAGAGAGAGGGGGGAGAGAAAGCTAAGCGGAGCCAAGAAAGCACTCCGGCCCTGCGGCAGACTGACGGCTTGGCGAGAGGCTTTTGGCCGATCCCTTCTTCCGGCGATGTGATTGGTTTAGAGACCAGTCTGATCCTTTCCAATTGAGGTGGCAGTATTCCTGACGTGTGTGTGTGTGCGTGCGTGTCACCGAGTGTGTGTATAATAAACAACGAGTTGTATAAAAGCAATCCAATAATACTAATAAAGAGCTTGGATTTGAGACTGAAAACAAATACACGCACGCACACACCCGGCGACGCACAAATCACAGACACGCACTCCAACGCGCACGTATCCAAAAGCCGAAATAAAGACATTGATACAAAAGCGCAGACCACAATCAAGAGGAAATGAGGCTGCGTATACACGCCTGGCAAAGGCATACTGGCACTATACACATGCAAACACGCACAAGTCCGGCGCCTCATTGACTCGTCTGGTTGCCAAGCGGACCTGTTCTCTTAGTGCTGTTGTGTGTGTGTGTGTGTGTGTGTGTGTGCGTGCGTCTGTACCCGTGCATTTAAATAAGTGACAGTGAGCAGTCAAATCATGACTTGCCTACAGAGTCGTTGGCTGCAGCTACAAGCACATTTAGGATTCTCTGAACAACAGGCAGACAAACCACACCGTCGACGAACACCGAGGGACAGTTGGGGTCCTGCTCAATAAAGGGGGAACCTGATAGTGGAGAGGGGCGGGGGGGGGGGGGGGGGGGCGAGGGTACAGGCCATGTTTCTGCAGACCCTGAAATGACACCCACTCAAACGACTTACTGGAATTACCACACAATTACTGGCTGAAGCGTGAACAGACACCGGGGCACAAACACATGTCAGGCTGAGCACATGCTAGCATTATCAAGGGGTTGCAGGCGACGCATTTGAACAGACACGCAACACGCTAATGCGAGCGCACACGCGCGCGCACACACACTTTCTGACCCCTCCACCCCCCCAAAAACCACCTGACGTGCCGGATCCCACGAGGTAAGAGGAATGAGGCTCGTCAGGTACTGGAACCGCTGACTGACATTCAACCCCTATCTCACACAGTAGCAGAGTGTATGTGTGTGTGGGTGGAGGGAGGGAGGGGAGGGAGGGAACGGAGAAGGGAGAGGTTGAGTGCTTGGGGGTGATCGTAAAAGAGAAGAGCAAGACACAGGGAGGGAGAGGGAGAGAAGGACAGCAGGAGAGGGAGGGAGGGAGGGAGGAAAAAAAACAAAACAAGAGAACGTTCCGGTGGTTGACATGATGACAACACGGAACAAAGGCGACAAGGCAGCTGACAGAAAGATGGAGAGATACAGGAAGAGAAGCAAACGGAGTGGAAGAAGGAGCCAGACTCTTTCATTAGAGTCGCTAATCTGCAAGGCCAATTTAGCCAAAATAGAAATGTGTCCTAAATGGACCTGCCTGCTTTTATAAAAAGGTTCAATTAAAAAACAAACAGAACTCACTTCCTCCCTCCGGCACAATTCCAGTCAAACACCCTCCTCTCTACATGACCCTCTCCACACAGCCTAAAACCTCCTGTCTCTACATTACCCTCTCCACACAGCCTAAAACCTCCTGTCTCTACATTACCCTCTCCACGCAGCCTTAAACCTCTCTCTCTCTACATTACCCTCTCCACACAGCCTAAAACCTCCTGTCTCTACATGACCCTCTCCACACAGCCTAAAACCTCCTCTCTCTACATTACCCTCTCCACACAGCCTTAAACCTCCTCTCTCTACATTACCCTCTCCACACAGCCTAAAAGGCTGCCTTTCTCTGCCCCAAGAGGTGTGTGTTCACTGTAACCATGTTTGACTGTCAACAAGAGACAATGAAAAGGCTTTTGAAGTGGATGTAGGCGGGAGTGGCAGGTCAATATACTGTAACCAGTCAGCGACTACACAAGGGCTGAGGGCGCAGATCTGAAAGGTTTCTGCACCAAGACAGATCTAGGGTTGCAAAGAGGACACTGAATGACAACAGCGGGGTAAGGGTTCGTGACTCGTTGAGACAATTCGTTCACTCTCTCCCGCTCTCTCCCCCCTTCTCACTTCCCTCCCTCCCTCCCTCCCTCTCTCTCCCCCCTTCTCAGCTCCCACCCTCTCTCTCCCCCATTCTCTCCTCCCTCTCTCTCTCCCAGGATTAGGCGTTCATTCATCCTGGACAGTACCAAATCCTCCTATTTCCTCTGCTCCCTCACTGTAGTCAATGGGAGATTAGGTCATGTGAGGGCCAACTGTGCGCACTGACTGACGTAATCTGAACGTACCAGTACACACAAACAAACAGCTGAGCAGGTTGATTTTAAATAACCTCCTTACCCCCCCCCCCCCCCCCCCCCCCACACACACACACACACACACACAGTTTCAGTTTTAAATAGAAATGTACACTGGTACAATGGAATGTTCTGGTCCAGATCTTCTTATCCATTACCTACCTTATCTCAAATGATCAAACACCATCCTAAAAATTCCAAACCTTTATGAGCTAGTGTACTTTCCAACAAGAATATAAAGAAGAATTTTGCCCTGAACAATATTGAAATATGACTACTGACCAAATGAAGAATCGCAGCAGAAAAGAACCTAGGCATAAACACAACACGAGCACACCAAGTAGCATCACCCTCCAGGTGACTTTCCACTGACCCAAAGATGACCTCTCCTCCCCCCCCCCCCGGGTACTGATACACAACACACACTACACTGTGCACGCACGCACGCACACCTGCATCCCCTTCATGCCAAACTAAGCATGACTAGACCGAGCCCAGTCAGCAGAACTTGGATGTGGAACTGCAACTCTCACCATCAGGGTGACAATACATGCCAGTCTAGTCTGGAACATAGAGGGCATTAGCAACCACTAGGCACACACAGATGCTTACTCTACTAAACAATATGGAGAGAGAGATTGCTAGAGGTATCCCTGCGTGGGTGTTTTCTCTCCGTGGGTCCAGCTCTCTGGCCCGGGGAACGAGCTGCCGTTGATGCGATCAGAAACAAAAGCACCGAGGCAAGCAGGAAGACTCCCCGGGAGGTCAGCAGGTGTTCTGTGTCATCCAAGTGTCACCTGCTGTTACCTGGGATCCAGCATGACCAGTTTGTGTGCGTGTGCACGTGTGTGTGTGCACGTGTGTGTGTGTGTGCACGTGTGTGTGTGTGTGCGCACGTGTGTGCGTGGAAACGCTGCTTCGGCCAACTGTCTGGCTTGGAGGACAACCCCTGGAGGCTAGAGAGGGTGTCAGTACATGGACTGGAATGTGTTTACAGTCAGTGTGAGAGACCCCCCCAACACACACACACACACATTTTTCCTTCGACGCTCCCCCCCCCAAAAAAAAAGTCCCTTTTCTGTATACCGGGGGAGACCACGCAAAGTAGGGGGTTCATGTTTTCTATCTGCTGCCACACCCTTGGCTAGAACAAGGGTATCCTTAAGGCCCACTTGTCTGGGAGACAGATGCAACTACTTCCTGAAGTCGAACGGCAAACAGAACAATAAAACAACATCGTTCTCAGAACAAGATAAAACGATTGCACAAAAGCCAGAGGCTGTAACACACGTGGGGGCCGGAATACATGCTCTGAATGTTAGCATGGGGCCGTGTTCCGCTAAACGAAGTGGTATACTGAGAAAATGGAGACGGGTTTATCTGGCCAGCTAAACGTTTCTGCGTCCTCCTGCCGTTATCTCCTCTGCCAACCCCAAGCCAGGACTGTCTCATGAACGCTAACTAGATACCCAGAACCATTGATTACAGCCTGCAAATTCAGAATTAAGATCTTGGCCATGTCCTGGATCGGTGAGATTAGAAATAACCTCCAAGAGGTCAACGGGCATGGTGTCTGTAGCCATGTGTTGTTGTTGACTGTTGGGATTAGAAATCAGCAGAAGTCTGGTTTAGTCGGTGGCCTCTCTGCCCTAATCCACAAGCATGCCGGTTCGCCGTCAGGTTACGTAAAAACACACTCGTTGATCGGAAGTACACGGGAACTCATGCCAGACTTGCTAACTTTGTGTGTGTGGTAGTACGTGTGTGTGTGTGTGTGTGTGTGTGTGTGTGTGTGTGTGTGAGTGAGAGAGAGAGAGAGAATGGCAGCAACATGAAATGATTAAAAAGCCTTCAGCACATCTTGATTCATTATAACTTCCAACAACAGACGGTGCCTTTCTTTAAGGGGAAAATAGGGAGTGGGATTAGAGCGCAGCTCTTGAGCTGCCTTACATCATCACTTAACACAGAGAGCGGCCCACACCAGGGGGCCAACGGAAAAAGGTGTGTGTCTCCACTTGTTTCCTCGTCTGACTCCCTACTGTACCGTGTGTGTGTGTGTGTGTGTGTGCGTGCGTACGCTCCCGAGCAGAGCCTGTGACTACTTAAATACCTCTCCAGGAGCACCAACACGTGGCATGGGACTTTAAGGAAGTGAGAGTGTGCCAATTGCATCCAGAAAGCTAGCTGGTGTTCAGATCCATGTCAAGCAGGTCGCCTGTGTGGGTAGGGTTAGGGTTTGGGTACGGTATGCTAGGCTAGACTGGGCCCAGGTGTTAGCTGGGGCTTTATAGACGTGTTGCGTACGGCACCAGGTCGATTTGACCGCATTTGTTTCCACCCAAACACTACCCAAGTAAAGAAAGGGTCTCGGAGTCGTTAGTAAACACGGATTCATTTGGATGGGCAGTGACAAGGTCACATCGCAGATGGCAGAGGCAAAACATTGTAATTGGCAGGTCAAAGGGACAGCTGGGAAAATGAGTTACAGAATCTCACATGCTTTTCCTGGAACATTTTGGGGGCGTGGTGGCTAATTAGATAGCATTTTTTTTTTTTTTGCACTCAAGAAAGCACACAGAAAGTTAGTCATTGGTAAACAAATGTTGCACCCTGAGCTATTTGGTTTGAACAGAAAAGCATCTTGGAGAAAAGTAAAACAGACGCATGCTGAGTGTGGGGGGTGATGATACAGTCATTGCTCAGTATTCAGACCTCCCGTAAAAACACACGTGTTCACACTCATATGCAGAGGGCACACACCCGCTAAGCTATATAGGTACATGCCACACACAAGTTAGACGTAGGTAAAAAAAAGACCCAACTTCGCTGCCACCTCCTGTGACTACAGCCCTCACTGTAGACTCTGTTCAGCATACACAGAGAGAGAGAGAGAGAGAGAGAGAGAGAGAGAGAGAGAGAGAGACATAGAGAGAGAGACAGAGAGAGAGAGAGCTGGTGAGTGCATGCCAGCGGAAAATCCCTCCAATTACCGAGGATCAAAGTTTGTTAACCGATAAAGTACGGCTAAATATGAGCACAGACCAGACCATTAATAGCTTCCCAACATCACTGTCATTTAGAGATCAATCTGTGTGTGGGCCAACAGACACCTTCATCCCTCTGTCTCTCTTATCGTCTCTCTTTTCCCCCTTTCTTCTACCCTTGCCTCTCTCTCCCTCTCTCCCTCTCTCTCTTTCCCTCCCTCCCTCCCTCTCTCTCTCCCTCCCTCCCTCTCTCTCTCCCTCTCTCTCTCCCTCTCTCTCTCCCAAAGCTGCTTTCAGCTGCAGAGCAAAAGTGGGACTTCCCCAACTCTCCGAAAAAATCTATTTATAACCGCCTTCTCTCCTGGTTCTGGGGCGAAGCAAGACACAATGGGAAAATGGAGAAAGAGGGCGACTGGGAGGAGGAGAGGAAAAGGTGAGCGCGAACAGACAGCGAGCGGCAGATGAGACGAGCAAAGGGGAATCCAAACGGAGAGGGAGACAGACGGGGGAGGGCGCGGGGGTGAACGAGCGAGCTAGACGGAGAGATTGTGTTGTTGAGCCCCATGCAGGCCTGGCTAAGGCCTCACAGAGGCTGGCAACCCGACACAGCAGAAACACCAGAACAAAAGGAGCATTTATTGGAGGAGGAAAAAAGGGGGCAGCGGAATGGAGGGACGACAGGAGGAGGGAACGCTGTGCTGAGGCATTTGGGAGCCCTGTGAGTGAAACGCTGGCCCCATCTCAACATTCACAGCCAACGTGCAACATTCTCCCCCCACGTTGCCTCTCAAGAGGTGCACGGCCGGAGCGCCATGACTGCGGACGTTCCTCCGTCAGAAACGCCGAGCGCTTGAAACGACTTGACGTTCCACGGAGTGCGCTTGCTCATTTGAATGAAAAGTTCCAACGGGGAAAGACGAGCTAAGGCTGCATTCTCCATTGGGGGCTGTGTGTTGTTGGGAAACCGTATTAGCTAATGCTAAGGCTACACGACTCAGCACTTACCTAGCTCCATATAAATCCTGCCTAGCTGTTAAATGGTGGTCTTTATTCACTAAAGCGGCAGGAGGGCCATTCTAATGAGCTGATTTAAGACAGACAGTGGCTCTGAAAGGAAACACTTGTCTTCTTCGACAAAACGTGGGCCAGATTGTAGGACTCTGGCCAGGACAATAAGCTATTGTGAGCCGTAGAATCATTTCCTACTTATACTAATCATTTATATACATTTCAGATCGAAAAGGTCTACAGAAGAGTCACGGTCTGATTCAATTACGTTTCGGAGTCCCCTTTGTTGAAAATGCCACACGGAATCTCTTGCCGTTCATCGTTTCCTTTTTTAACGATCCACGATAAAATAACGATCCATATTCCGATAGGTTGTCTCTCGCACGCAGCCGTACAAATCAGCTGCCGAATGCTTCCGAAAGGTTGCCTGGTCTCCCTGCCTGCCTTCCAACTTCAACCGTCTTAAAGAGCAGCCGTGAGCCTGGACACGTCTCAGATTCAGGATTACACGAACGGTAATCAAAATCTGATTGGCGGGGGCGGCTAGATAATCTGGCGCCGGGCGAAACTGAATATAGACCTGACGGATAGACGGACTGGGGGTGGAGGGAGATCTCACTGGTGGACCGAGAAAGACACTCTACTTCATCTGAATAATGCAGACAGGAGTGAGCCTGAAGGGGGGCAGCGGATGAGTGGAAGAGTGAGTGAGAGAGAGTGACGGAGAGAGAAGGAATGAGAGAGGGAGTGAGAAAGAATGAGAGCGAGAGAGAGAGCACGTGAGAGAGATAGAGAGCGCGTGAGAGAGCGAGAAAGAGAGCGAAAAAGAGAGAGCGCGTGAGAGAGCGAGAAAGAGAGAGCGCGTGAGAGAGCGAGAAAGAGAGAGCGCGTGAGAGGAAGAGAGAGCGCGAGAGAGAGGGAGAGAGAGAGAGATAGAGAGCGCGAGAGAGAGAGAGAGAGTGTGTGGGAGAGAGAGAGAGAGAGTGTGTGGGAGAGAGAGAGAGAGAGTGTGTGGGAGAGAGAGAACGCTCACCTGTACCATCCTTGTTTCCATTCTGGTGCGTGCGCAGCTCCTCTGACTTGTAGAAGTCGATGCTGGCGTAAGTGTTGAGGCTGGAGCCGCCGCTGCCCCCCACCC
This sequence comes from Plecoglossus altivelis, assembly GCA_036571765.1. Classification (NCBI taxonomy): domain Eukaryota; kingdom Metazoa; phylum Chordata; class Actinopteri; order Osmeriformes; family Plecoglossidae; genus Plecoglossus; species Plecoglossus altivelis. Next base: position 6,019,593 of record BROE01000023.1, on the reverse strand, counting down.
CTGCCCCGACCACGCCAGCCAGCGGCCCGCTGCTCAGCACGGACGAGTAGAGCCGGGGGGGCACGGCCAGGCTGCTGGAGGAGCCGTCCAGGCTCGAATGAGGGCTCTCTTTGTTGGCCAAGTCCAAGTCTATGTAATTGAGGCCTTGCTCAACGGACGAGGGCTGGGCGGCGGGTTGGGAGGACGGTGAGGGGTGGAGGAACGGCGTGGGTGGGTCTCCCACAGGCCCCCAGAGCATGCTTTCGAAGCCCAGTCTGCGAGCCACGGCCTGGGCTTGCTCAGGGAACAGGGAGGCGGTGGAGGTAGAGGAGGAGGCAGAGGTGGTGGGAAGGGAGGGCGAGGCCAGAAAGGTTTCGGAGCAGTGTCGCCTGCGGCCCTGGGGGTCGGCCCGGATCACTTTGGCGCCGTGGTCTGGGTTGGGCCCAGGTTTGGCCAGAGGAAAGTCCAGCCCCAGGCTGAGTCCTGTGGGATCTGGCCTGGAGGGGGAGGGGGCTTTGGGAGAGACATTGGACGTGGAGGTGGGGACAGTGTTGTTATTCAAGCTGAAGACCATCTCAGTGTAGTCCCCACAGGACAGTGGCGACTCGAACTCCGACACGGATGGGACAGTCTGCCTTGCCCTCCGCGGCCCTGCCTCCGCCCCCACTGACGCATCCTCCTGGGGGGTAGCGCTGCGCTCGTCGCAGGCCTTGGGCACTGTGGCCAGGGCCGGGGGCGTGAGAGGGGTAGGGAATGGAGGGAAGCCAAGGGGGGTCAGAGAGAGGGGCGAGGGGGACGGAGAGGGGCCCAGCTCCATGTTTACGTACTCAGAGCCAGAAGGAGGCGTGACGGGGGTGGAAGGGCTGTGGGAGAGAGGGAGGAAGCCACCCAGGCAGGAGGCGGGACGGTGAAGGGGCCGCTGGTGGGTGGAGCCGTGGGGTAAGGACATGCCGTGACGTAGCCCCCTCCCTCGCCCGCCGCCCCCGCTAACCCCCCCGCGGGGGCTCTTCTCCCCCTTGAACTGGATGCTGACGTATTCGCCTGGGCTCTTGGGCTCTGGGGGAAGGGGGTTCTCCCGAACCCTGGGAAGGGTGTTGGCTTTGGACACGTCCACAAACAGGCTCACAGGCCTGGTCCGGCTGGGCCCTTGCTGGCCCTGCTTGGGCCCTCCGGATCCCCTTCGCTGCTGGAGGTTGCCAGTGTTTTTGGAGGGGGCTTCTCCAGCGGAGGGACCTGCCCCCTGGGCCACACGCTCATCGCTCTCCCCCAAGCTCTCGCTGCTAGCTGAGCTGGACGAGTAGGAGGACGAGGAGAGGGAGAAATGGCGGCCGACCGTTGCCCCTCCCCCTAACGTGGGGTCTTTGCGTCCCCCCGTCACCCTGCCTCCTCCCACGCCCCTGTTTCCATTCCCATTGGGCCTTCTGCCTCGCCCCGGCCCCTCCTCAAAGTGTCCGCTAGAGGGCATGTGTTTGTAGGAGCGGGGCAGAGAGTAGAAGGAGTAGACCATCTTGGGTGCCGGCTGCGGGGGCTGGGGGTCCGTCTGAGAGGGGTGCTCGGGTGGCGGCGGACTGCTATTGGCTGAGCGGGCGCTGATGGGCGACATGTTCATGTAGTCGCTGCCCGCCCGGCTGTCGGCGCTGCTGCTGCCCATCCAGGCCCCGCCCCCGAGACCGCCCCGTTGGTCAGGGGAGCAGCTGCTGTTGGGTGACATCATCATGTAGCCGTCAGAGCCAGGAGGTGGACGGATCTGCTGCGGAGGCGACACGCTGTTGTTAGGGGTCATGGCCATGTAGTCGTCCGCTGGCTTGGACTCGGAGTCGGACACGGACAACGAATGGGACAGCGAGACGGGGGGAGCGGTAACCCCTGGCAACATGGACATGTAGCCGTTATCCACCCCTATGACCTTTCCACCGCCACTTCCTTCGGTTTTGATCTCCCCTGCGACGTCAAGGTAACCCGCGCCTCCTCCGGTAGCCATCCCTGACTCCTTCCTGGCAGAGGAGGAGGAGGTGGAGGAGGAGGTGGTGGTAAAGGACTCTCGGCTGGTGCTCCGAGACATAACGGCGTAGTCGGCGGCGTCCTCGTCGGGCTCCTCCTCCCCCCTGCGAGGCCGCGGGGCCAGCCTCTCCAAGGCCATGGGAGGCAGGGAGGCCCGCTTGCTCAGCAGCCTGCGCTCGGCTTCGCATTCCCGGCTAGAGGACCGGCGCAGCACTCTTCTGGTCTGGGGCTGGGAGCTGGAGGATGGAGCTGTAGCCCCAGGTAAGGAGTTGGAGGTGGGGCCTCCGGCATTCCCACCCCCACCACCTCCACGCTGACCCATTAGGATGTAGTTAGTCTCCTCCCCCAGGGACGGGCCACCCAGGCTGCCCACAGACCCTCCAGGCAGGCTGGGGGAGGGAGCCAGGAGGGAGTGCTCCCCCGGACTGGAGCCGTACTCGTCTGAGGAGCCATAGTCGCTGGGGGAGCCTGACACGGAGGTGCTTTGCGAGATAATGCGGGTGTAGGCGCCAGCGCCCCCTTGTCCTCCACCCGTGGCTCCCCCCACCCCCCCGAACTCAGAGCCATGACCGGAGCTGGAGGAGAGGCTGGGTGCTGGCGAGGGGGTGGGCGTGGAGATGGAACGCATCAGGCCCAGGGGGTTCTTGGCCGGCGTGGAGGCAGAACGTGCCGACTTGGACCTGAGAATGGGCGTGGTGGAACACGACCCGTTTGTCGTTGGACTTCCGGTTCCCGGCGGTGCCGTGGCCCTGCCTGGCCCTTCGTCCCCTTTACTATCGCTGGTGGAGTGAGACCTGGGGAAGCTGTGTCGGGGCGTGGGCGAGGCGCTGGCGCTGTTCCCCCCTCCGCTCGTTCCGTTCGCCCCAACGGGAGGTTCAGTTCTGGGCCGGCGAGTGAAACCCACCTGGCTTGGCGGGGGGTTGGGGTGGTGTCGGCGAGACGGGACGCTGATGGGGTTGGAGGCCGTGGCGCCCCCTCCAGGGCCGGAGTTGGACTGGGACTTGCTGCGCTGGCGGAACTCTTCGCTCAGGGCTTTCATGGCTTCTAGAATAGTCTCATGCATGTTCTGGGCCACCACGGAGTCATCAACCTGCAGTAAGACACGATCCTTTGTCTCAGTCACTGAAGTAGTAATCACATGTAACACGAGACTAGCAAAACAACCCAGCGTCTTCCAATCGCACGGTTAAATACACTAAGAGCACAGGCACATGCATTATGCACGCCTGGAGGATGACGAGGCAGTGGGATCGCGTTCGGTCGAGGGCGTATCGAATTGTATGCGGGCGGTACATCGCCAGGCGCACGAATCTCACCTGCATCCAGAACTCGCCGGGCCCGGTGACGGCCGAGCGGCCCACCTCCACGAAGAAGAAGTTCTCGGAGTGTCCGCATCGCCGCACGTTCATCAGCTGCAGGACCACGGCCGCCGCGTCCGAGTTCAGCTTCACAAAGTTCACCGTCTTCTCGGTCAGGCACAGCCGGTAGATGCCCACCAGATTCTTGGCCTGACCCAGGCCTTTAGGCCACACCTTTACCTGCCACACCTCCTTGAAGGCGGGGCCTGGGTTGGGAACGCCGTAGTCCCCCGCACCGCTGCTGTCCGTTGGGGTCTTACCTAGAGAGGGGGAAGGAGAGGGGGAAGGAGAAGGTGAAGGAATGGAGTCGGAGAAGGAAGGGCTCCATTTATACTTCATGTATAATACTTAGTTCGCTGGTTCGCTGGTAAATTAAATACTTCCCTCCCTGCTAACAAAGATAAATATATTGATAACTACGCTACAATCCACATACATTTATAAAATAAGGGTACTAGTGATAAGCTACCCTTCACTGTGTAGGAGGGACATGACCGTCAGGCATCAATGACCAGAGGGAATGTGAGGTTAAAGCACCACTATTTACCCCTGGGACTACAAAGGGCCAGTATTGTGTCTATGCTGTGCTTTGGGCCAACACCGTGCCACCTCTTCCTTCACCGGAGCATGCAGCTGCTTGTGTTTCATGCTACCCCTTCCACCTGCGTGTCCTAACTCAGGGTGACACACACGCACACACCTGTATGGAAAAACATGTCGAGGTATTCGAGGGAGGCTTTCAGAAGGGCGATGACCTAGTCAAAACCTTGGCGGATTTATTTAAAAAAAAAGAAAAAAAAAAGGGAAATAATGCAGAGGCTGCGAAAAAAAAATGACTCAAGCAACCCCGTGTGTTGTCTGCTTTTTTCTAGACTCCATTCAAAAGGTTGTAAGCATGACAATCGCATCCTGTGTCTGTGTGCCCTCACCTGCTTCTCACCAGAAACAAGGCCTTTCAGTCACGGTCAAAGAAAGACATACAGACTACCTATGAGGTATGAGCACCTGCTTCAACAACGTTTGGGGAATGACTTCCCTGATTATTTCGCATTTTGGCGAGCTGGAGATCGTGACTGAAGCGCTGAGCAGGACTCTAGATCTAGGCTCTAGATCTAAGTCGTATCGTTGCGTCGCAGACTGAACCGCGTGGTCTTTGCAGCCCAAACGACGTACCAATGACTTCCTGTCTTCATTATTACCTACTTAAAAATTAAAAAAAGGTCACCGAAGTGCCGGGAACGCTGCCTTCCATGTGCCTGTGTACGTGAGCGTGTGTGTTCCTTTTCCGTGCCTTTGCAATCACAACCATATGCCGCCCCCCCCCCCGCCCCCCCCAGCATGCTGCGAAACACAACACACGCGTTTTATGACTAACTTTTCCCTGCATCCTCATCCATTACATTTAGCCGTAGTCGCAAAACTGGGAAGTCTGCACGTGTGTGTTCCCTCTTGGTTTCTTCCTCTCTCGGCACGCATGATGGAACTGCTACTTCAAGGCACGACCATAATAGCAAGGGCTGTTTTGTTAGCATGACGAGCTCGAACGCTCCGAGAGAGAATACTGTTTAGTGGCTGAGTACAAGGCCCGTCCCTCACATTAGATGACTCACTCTGGGCCACGCATGACTATTTAATGCACCGCTGTGTGTGTTTCGTTTCTTGCGTGTATGTGTCTGGTGTCTTGCCATACCAGCTGGGTTTAGATTTACTACAGGAAAGAGATGGTTAGGACATTTCAGGGGAAGGAACAGAGGGAGAGATGAAAAGGAAGGCTGGATGAAAAACATCCCTGAAAAAAGGGAGAGAGTGCGGAGAGAGAGAGAGAGAGAGAGAGAGAGAGAGAGGGAGAGAGAGAGGGAGACAGAGACAGAGAGAGAGATAGTGACAGAGAGAGAGAGAGAGAGACAGAGAGAGACAGAGAGACGGAGAGACGGAGAGAGAGAGGTAGAGAGAGAGATAGAGACAGAGAGAGACACAGAGAGAGAGATAGAGAGAGTGCAGAGAGAGAGAGAGAACATCGTGTCAATAGAAACATCAGGAAAAACAAACTAGATGTGACATCCAGCAATGAAAGACTCCACTAGAAGGGGAACAGGAATACCTCTATTGCAAAACACCCCGACAATGCGAGCGACCTGAAAGCACCCAACACACACGTCTGTCTTTCTGTTTGGTCTTCTGGGGGGGGGGGGGGGGTGTTCAGAGGTGGTGGTGGGGGAGGGGGGCGTCTTCTGAAAGAGCTCTTCAGTTATCTGCGCCGCACAAGTGCTGTTAATTATGGATAAATCCTCACCACTCCTGGTGGGTGTGTGTGTGTGTGTGTGTGTGTCACCTCCGCACCCCGCATCACTTTGATCTGGGTGCAACGCAAGACCCGGCGCCCTGCTTCTTGGTCTTGCTAATGACTTCGCGCGACACGCGCCTTTGATGACCGCGCGGCCGGTCGCAAAGCAGCCACTGCCATCCACGCCCACGCACGTCCACCTGACGGGCGCTCCGCAAGATGGCCGCCGAAACCGCCTCTCAAGCATTAGCGTTGTAAAACTACCTTTTGGGGAAGTTCCACTAGCTGGAGGCTTTGACGTTACACAGCACAGCTATGAATTATAGATCCGGGCTGCCTGCTCTCTCAGGGACCTCCATGGCAGGGTGGTGCTGTGCTTACAGGGCCAGTAAGTCACTGCAAAGGAACGGCAGGTCTGTTCTGCACCGCACGCAACTCAAAGGGTAAATCTGCAGTCAAACTGTACCCGCATGTGGTCAGCTACACCCCCCCCTCCTCCTCCCCACCCCCTCCAGAAAACAAGCCCTCAGACAACACAGAAAGCTCAGTTATCGCTCCCCTTAAGGCACGGGTACACTCTAGTCGCGCGCGTGCACGTCCGTGCTCGGACGACCGAGCAAACGTGGCTCGCGTTCTCCGCTGTGCGTCTAAATGGATGTTTGAAGCAGTGTCCACCATGAGACCCAGAGACTAACATCCAACCTATGAATGAAGACATCCGTACACAGAGTGAGTTACGCAACGAGCGCAGTTCACCCTCTGGGATCAATAAAAGTTCCTATCTCCTCTACATATTAAGCTGGCTGCAAGTTGCACGGACCCGATACCTCCTGTACGTATCCCAACGCCAAACCGTGGTTTAGCAACCGATGTTAACTCCACCCTTTTTTTTCAAGGAACATGAATTACACCGTGGGGGCAATGGAGTACTAAACCTCAACCTGAAAACACACAACTCACACGGCAGTGACACCACTTTATTTACATGGACAGGAGGTTTATGTCTCTATCACAACCATACATCAACCTTCCTACAACGTTTAAATTTATCTCTGGCTCTGCGGTCCATGTCTGACCCACACTACCCCCATTCATACAGTCTATTTACCGTGCCTCTCCAGAGATGGGTATTAGCATATAGACTAAGCTAACCCCATGACTCCATAGCAGGCCATCAAACAGAACTGAGAGAGTGATTATGCCTCGTTGGCTCTGTGATACACTGGTATTTCCTCAGCCTTCCTATCGATGACGCTCTTTATGGCGGGGGCCATAAGGTCTGTTTGTCCTTTCGTTCGTGAACCCATAGGCGTGGCGGCCCAGCTGGCTGCTGGGATATTGACGTGCTGCTTCCATTAGCTGTGGCGTTGACCTACTACCGTCGTTATCGCAGGCAGCCCTCCCCCCCCCCCGGAAGAAGTAGGTCACATTTAGACAGAACCAGCCGGTAAAGGACAGACACAGGGGTAGGTTGGCGTTCAGACGCGATCTCGCGCGCAGTCTTGCGTTTTTTTTAGTTAGCGCCGAGTTGTGAGTGAAGTGTGGAGTTGGGGGGGAGGGGGGGGAGCACTTGTGAGGTCCGGTGTGAGTCTAGCACACAAACAGGAACCACCTGATTATGCAAAAGGGTGTGGAAAGGCATGATCTTAGCTAGGAGAGTAAATCAGTCCCATGTAGACAGTGGCAGACCCACACTGCTCAGCAGCTCTTATCTCAACCATACGGTGAAGTCCAGTGGCATCAAAGCTGCTGTAGATGGAACCTCCCTGTGGTGAATCTAGGAGATGGCTTTTAACATAGCCCCGGCATAAACATAACATAACTCTACCACTCTCAAATAATTCAAGTTTATTGTGAATTTCTCAATGTTTCCACCCCAGCTCTCGGCTAGCTAATGCAGTCTGTAAATCTCAAACAGCTACACTGGCAATGAAAAGGCTCCTTCCCACCAGATCCTGTTTCAACTTTGTGATCTCATTGCCCCAAGATGCCATGCTGCTCTATAATATTTGGGCAAAGAGACATGGTGGACTTTAAATCCCGGCACCCCAACATTCAACCTGTGCTTCCCCTCCTCCTCTCACAAGATTTAAGAGCGTGAAAAGACATAGGACAGCTGTGTGTGTCCATGTGTGTGTCCATGTGTGTGCGTAAGCCATGGTCAATAGAAGTTAACCCCCACACCCCCCCCCCCCCCCTTCGGTAAAAAGATCTAATCGCGCCAGTGTCCCAGTCTGTCTCTTCTACTCCTGCACTCCCCCATCTCCGACTTTGCCCCCCCCCCTCTCTCTCCTGATCCCGCTTCCCTGGCCCTGGGGGACAGAAACACAACACGCACACACCACCAACTCCCTGAGGTTCATTTCACACATATGGTTTTTGTTACGAAGGCGCGCGCGCGCACGCACGCAGGCATGCATGAACACATGCGCAAACAGACGCACAATTATCAGTGATGTATTCAGCTTTGTTGTCCCTGAAGAGCCACATGAAAGTGAGTCGTAAGATTAGCTAAAGCGCCGTTTCCTCCCCCAAAAGGCACCTCATCCCAGCCAAGCGCAGTCAGACCGCCAGCCATCTTGGACCTTGACTGGTGGCCAAATCCTGAGGTAAACATTGCCAACGATGCCAGTCTCACAGACCAAGATGGGAGAAAGGACAAACTGTGCATGTGTAAGTTTCATCTGTTCTCAAACAGCCGCCACTGATCTCCAAATAAGAGATAGGGCGTATTTGTTTTCTCCAAAGGTCGATCCGATTTGGATTCTTCCGATCCACCGGCCGACGTGATATACAGCTCTTTTTAACTGTCGAAATGAAACTATACCTAAACCTATTTGACATTTCGACCATTGATTTAATTGTGGGTGCGTATCAACATACGGAGATCTAAAAATCACTGGTTCCAATTCCTCTTCTGCTCGATCTCGTGGCCAAGTAACATACGGACGTGTATCGACTGAACAGATTGGTTCGTCTGGCCTTGTCACCCTGTCGATCACAATGGGAACCGTATTGATGTCCTCGTTATAGATCGACGGACTCCTTATCTGGCAGAGATGCAAACACAGAAACCATGTCTGAGGTGGGCCACTGGCAGCCTACATCACTTTCAAAGTTCGCTTGATCTCATTCAGTAGTTTCCTACTCTTAGAAGTCGTTTACAATATCGTGATGTAACATTACTTGCCTCTCTATTTATAAAAGCAAAAAACGGCCAAACCAACATGTTAAATGAAATTACAGGGTGTTGACGTGAAGAAGGGGGAAAAAAAAAAACTATTTCTAGTAGACGAGCGATGAGAGTGCAGCTGGGGCTAAAGGTGGAACTGGTCGCCTGATCCGGCTCACCCCGGATTTAGCAGCTAAAATAGCCTAGCTAGTTAAGAGTTACGAGCTGGGCTACGGGCTACGCTAGGCTAGCTTGAGTGAGTGGCTTGGGAAGCTAGCACACCCACACATGCTTCATCAGTTCCTGACCCTGAGACAATAATTACCTGCTAATTAGGGAGATGAGCAGCGCTTTAGGGGGAGGAGGAGGGGGGGGGGGGGGGGGGTTAACGTTTAATCACCTAGCAAACTGGCTGGACTCAGCCAGCAGTGAGATCTATGGGAGATCACACTGACACTGGCTTGGAAGAGTAACCAGGGCCTGGGCTGAGAGGTATAAATACTACAACCAGAGCCAAGGTGCTCCAAGGTGATGTTTTTCTTCGACTAAACTGGGAAGGCTACTTTTAACAGGGTACCAAGACTCTTTCGGTGTTAGATAAGGGCCTTCAGAGTGGAGTACATGGACATCCTATTATTTGGATATATACAGCAGACGTTGACACATTAAAAAAAAAAACACAAACTATGCGTGTGTGCGTTTGCTCGACCCAGTTAGCGGTGGCGAAGTGTCGTTTTTCCCTCACTAAAAGACTTCATATTCACACTGACCCATTGTGCCCGGCTGGTCAACAGTCCTTGAGGTGGTGTTGCTGGCAAGAAGACTTTATTTGCTTCTCAAACCATAATGGGCCTTATTCCTAATACTGCATCTTAGCCTGCACACACTCCAGTGAATACTAATAGTTCAGTAAATAGCTGCCCTAGAGCTTGATACTGTACTCAGTGGTCCGACGGCTTAAGTCTGAGCAGCTGAATAAATAACAAAGATCCCAATATCTGCACGCGGCAGCTGGTCTGTATTTGTGTAATTACAGGCGGCCGCAGGAGACGGCCGCGATATTAGACGTTCGCTGGCCGTTTCAGGTGAGGCTTCCAGGCCTGCAGACCAGCGTGGTCGCTTGGTCCGCATGGAAACTAGGCTACAGGCACCCTGACAACTACTGCACTGTTGGCAGTTTTTTTCCCCTCTGTGTGCAGGCCTACACACACATATATATATATACATATAGAGAGAGAGAGAGGGAGAGAGAGAACATCTAGAACTTTGTGCGTTAGACTGTATGTGTGTGGGAGGCGCTGGAGGCACACTGTTAAGCTTGTCTATATTATCCATCTAAACAGACAACTTAATGACTAGCTCCTGCCCTGCCAACCCAGAAGCATAGGCTACGCTAGCTCCTTGCAGGGAGGCTGTGCTCCAGCATGTCACAGGCAGCACAGCCCTGTGTCCCCACGCCAGACGACTGACAACCTTTAGCCGTCTCACGCAGCCCCTCGACTGATACAGGTATCGCATTGAAAGGGAAAGAGACAGAGTGTGTTGCCATGCCGCATCCCTCCCCCTGGCTCTCCCGTTTTGCTAAGGCCAGCCACCCCCTCGTCTAACTATATAAGTCACCGGTTCATGTTACCCCATAAACTTTCATCTAACTTGGATGCAGCTCTGAAGAACCAGGCTCCACCCACAGATATGTTGCTGTGCTTTCAGAGTGAGGGAGGGTATTCACATCCGCTGTGAAGGACATGGTCCCAGTGTTATACGCAAAGGTATATCTGTGTGTGTGTGTGTGTATGTGTGTGTGTGTGTGTGTGTGTCTCTAAGGGATGGTAGGAATCACTGATTCGCATTGATGCGCCAGCATAAAAGTAAATGTTGCGATTAGCCCCACTTAAATAAAAGTGTGCACTAGGTCAAATTTCGGTTCAACTTGGGAAGCACCATTTCTAAAAGGTATAATCTAATATTACGTACGTCTAATAATCAGCAGAGGCCCTCTGCCTTTATCATCTCAAAATGTGACCAAAACGTGATATTTGGATTCATTCGGTCGAAACGTTCCCATGAGAGCTCTCAGCCTCGCTGCTGTCAGTGACGTGAGCTGTAGCTGCGTTCAGCCAAGTAACATATCATCATGGAGGACAAGCTATATGTTCCACCGAACTGCTTGTAAATCAAACGTTTGGCAACACTTCCCATTTTCCAAGCGAGGCACGCAATTTGACGCGTGCAAATTGCGTGCCAGCGGGGGGAAATAGTCTGAGGAACAGAACAATATGGGCGGCGAGAATATACATGCTACTGGTTGATGTTCGGTGGGCAAAGTAACTCCAGACCATTGTCAAAAGAACCCTGGTCTCGCATCAATCTGGGTCTGTCATTCAATATGGGCTTCAAACAGACCTATGGACAGTTTAACATGAGACAACATCACAAAGACAGATGTAAAAATGTTTAACCAGACGGGCAGCAGACAGTCCTGTTGACTCAGTCAGCGCTGGAGATTGCTTTACGGCACACAACTGGTCCTCCCAACCCTCACTGTAACTTAAGAAAATACTCGTTTACCCCCCCCCCAATTTAATCTGTTGGTTTGAAATATAAACTGCGTTCTTTTGCCATCTCCAACGCGCTTTCCTCCAGAGCCTGACCGAAGGCGGGTGGAAGGCATCCTCCATCGCAGATGGAAAGCTCCCTAAATGTTCACCGTTGAAATATTCCCCTCGTTTGAGGTTTCTAACCCCGCGGACCTAAGGACCGGCCAACGCCTTGGTCCTCTGCTGCAGACCCTGGTCCAGCTAGCAGGAAGGGGAACGCTGACTGACGCACATCAACTCTTCCAGGATGACGGCTGCTTTTTTCTTTCCCTCCCTCAGGTGGCTTGAAATGCGGTCGCCGGTTCATAATCAGTACTTTTATGTAACTAGACTGTCAGGTCAGGTGCCAGTACCTTGAACCCGTAACTAGGTTTGCCAAGATTGCATCATGTGGTCACATAGGCTGTCCCTTGGTTTAGAAACACTCTGGGAAATCTTGTGATTAGTCGGCACGGCCACAGCTATTGGTTGCTCTTTCAGTTGTGTTTGCCCAAAGTTTACACAACAACTGATATTTTGAAATGTATAATATAGGGTTTCACGGCTGGTGCAACATGCACAAGCAGCAGAATGTGCTCAAGAGAAATGACAATTGTAGAGCGGTATATTATCCAATCCATTAGGCCTATTTCTCCCCGTGCCCAGAAATTGTTCTCGACTTAAGCCAGGTCTTAACTCGTTCTCTGGCTCCTCGATTCTTCCCCTGTATGTGATCAATGCCTAACCTAATAATGCTTTGTCAGCAGAAGAAAAGAAGGAGAAAAAAAAGAAAAAGAAATGAAGAGAACATACAAAGTCAACAGAGAGACAGAACAGAGACATTTGGATGTGTTTGGGCAATGTCCCGATTTGATGGAATGAAGGGGGGGGGGGGGGGGGGGTACAATTTGTCACCAATGAACGCGAGGGCTCTTTAAAGCCCCAGTGCAAAACCACCAACTATTTGGCACGTATTGACTTCACTTTAGAAGAGTGAGAGGTGCACGATAGGGGGCTACGGCGTGTTCCCAGGGTGTTGGCGCTCATGTAGATACTCTCCCAAGTCTATGAGATGTTACATGTTTTGTTTGCCGTACATTTAAACGGTGCTTTAACGGAGGTTTGCGTTCAACGTACGTCGCATGCATTTCCCACGCTACTCGGTAATGCTGTTGATAACGCGAGGAATAAAGTGAGTTTTAAAACGGACTGTTGGTTCCGAAAGCCCCAAATGTTTGGTGTCGTTGTGATACAACACTAACCCGATGTTTGTAAAACAGCGTGTTGGTTTGCGAGGACAATGAGGGTGACATAAAGGTGAAGTCATTGTAAAAACAAAAGAAGTGTATTTCATCATCTAGAACTCTAGAATATTACGTTCGTGGAAAGTAGAACGAACACAAACAAGAGCACTTGAATTGATCCACGGCAGTTTGCAGCGAGTGCAGCACTCCTGCCACGTTTACTCGCACGACACTGCACCGCGGATCTTGAGGCTCGGGGCTCGAATACTCATGCAAGGCTGCCTAGTTTGGCGGACTTACTTTTGCACTGCAAATCCACCATGGCCTGGTACCATTCGTCCTGATCGGTGTCGTTCTCTGCAGCAACTGCAAAGCTCTCCGCCCGCGTGTACAGCACTATCATGTGCTTATTTTTCGAATCAGCCCGTTTGTTGATGTTGAAGCACGTTTCGAGTGCCAGGGCTTTTTTCGGAATGGGTGCCTTTCCACGGAATTTCTTCTCGCTCTCATAGTACTCGAGCCGGGCCGGGCCCCGTTCTGAGGCCGTCCGGAGCACAAAGTATCGCCGGTGCATGGATTTCTGTTTTCGTAGGTAGCCGCTCTTCCGAACGTCCTCGTAATTCTGCGGTTCGGTTGCTTGGCTCTCCATGGCATAAGAGTTGTCTCGCTTTGCCCGGTCAAATGGAAACTTGTCTTATACACTGTCAAATCTTTCAACAAGGGAGCAGAGCCATTGAAATCATCCTCGTTCACGCTTCCCTCCCTCCCTTCGACACATGCATGCAAGGGAGAGAGGTCCAGCACAATCTTCAGAAAGAAAATAGTAGCTAGCTAGCTGTCGCTCTGACTGTAAAGAGAGTAGCTCCAATTCAGACGGTCTCTCCACGAGTTCGCGAGCCTGAGCGCATGAGGCAACGTCTGCGCGAAACGCTCTGCTACTAGTATTTCGAGGCTCAGTACTTTAATCGTATTTACTGTATTGCACAGTGCCGACTTCTCCCTCCGCTGCCCCCCACCCCTTGCGTGGAGCTACTGTGGTAAACTGTCAGTCAAGACAGCCCCGTAGTGAGAGGAGGAGTGAGCGTGGGGCCAGTTTGAAACTAGTGCGGAATGGGAATCGGATTTCATTTGCCGTTTGGTTCTTGCAGACTCGGTCGCATCGCTTGTAGTCAATATTGTGCAAGTTTCTGCGATTTGCTGTCGACCTCCTGTTTCGACAAGTTTATCTGAAGTTTGAAAGCTCTCGTGTCATTCTGCCAGTACACATAACGGACTGGCAATTTGGCTGTCCCGATTTAGTTGACAGTTGTACTATTTTAAGACGTCTATGCACGATGTACGGATTGAATTGGCTTACGAGAGAAAGAACCGGCTTGATACAATATTTCATATGAACAATATTAACCCAAGGTCAAAAATGCATTCACATGCATGAACACATTCGACTGTACAAATACATATAATATCTGACCTGTTGTTATTATTACTGTGAGGCATGTATTAAAAATATCTCAAAACGTGCTTTGGTCTGTCTTTCTGACTGATTATGCAATATATGTAACCTTCTATACAAGGTCAAAAATTATTGTACGGCATGCGTCATCTGCCGGTCAAAAAACGTCATTACACCAACGCTGCTAGACAGTTTCTGCATGAACACAGACGCTTACACACGCACGACTCACGCCTCTAATTAATTCACAGACGGAAGACTGTTAAAGAAGCAACAATTGATTTTATGAACATGAATCCTTCTCATTACAAAGACTTGAATGGATCTCTTTTTTTGCTAACAAAAGAAAATCGCACCTCCATGTTACTCAACATAACAAGAAACATTTGGTCCATTGCATGAGGAGATGAAATACACATTTTTTAAAATAGCTTTTACATTCAATAGCATCTTCTGTAACCCTTCAAGCGCATGCAGCCTGAGACTGTAACACAAATGACTCTCCTAACCGGAACCCCACATTAGAACAAAACACTTATGTTCCACATGTTCACACACCCACAGTACATGTTAGTAGAAGCTTGTCTTGTTATGGTCTCCTATACACATGCATTAGGAGGTTATTAAGGCTGACATAACCATCACTAAGAGCCTCTCGTGGCTCTAATCGTTAACTGTTTACTCAGCTGCAAATCTCCTTTTTCTAACGGGCTGATTGGTCGTGTTCGGCAGGTTTGGCCGCCTTATTATCCGAGACTTCAACAAAAAAAAACAAAAAAACTGCTGACATACAGTACAATGTAACTGACAGGCAGGTTGTTGCACAGAAGCGGGAGATGAGAGCAGGGAGCAGCAATGTGTGTGAATGTCTGTTTTTTTCTGGTTGAGAAACGCACACATGCACAGCCAGAGGCTGTGACACAGCCACTGTGACACAGCCACTGTGACACAGCCTCTGTGACACAGCCCTCTGTGACACAGCCCTCTGTGACACAGCCCTCTGTGACACAGCCCTCTGTGACACAGCCAGAGCCCTGAGGTGGCTTCTGAGGATTATTAAACACCTTGGATTTATGCGTCGCAAACACAGTCGGACGCACACGCATTCTCTCTCTCCTTCTGTCTCTCTCTTACAGACACACACAAATCAGACACTGTATGCACATTTAATGAGACGCGCATTCTCTCCACACGCACGAAGATACGCCGGCACGTAAACACAGGACACACAGGGGGTCTGCATGAATGGAGCTAGACCTCTCCAACTGAAACCAGAACTGAAAAAAGAATCGAGATGCATTGACAAATGCAGTCATGCTCCTCCAGTTCCGACACCCTTATCTCCGCCCCGCCCCCTTCCCCCCCCCCACCCCCCCCCCCCCTCTCCTCCCCCCCCTTGGCCTTACCCCATAGTCGGGAGGGAGCGCTTTGAAGTGGCCCAGACCCCACCCGTAATTCAGCTACTGAAACGGTTTTACGGGACTGCTTCCTCTGCCTGGCAGTAAAAAACATTCCCGAGACGAGACAGATGAGACGGGAGACGGATTAAAAAAAGAGAGAGAGAAGATGAGGGAAGAGCAGAGAGAGAGAGAAGGAAGAGAGGGAAAGAGAGAGAGGAGAGGAGCAGAGAAGAGAGCAGAGAGACGAGGAGGGGAGAAGACGAGGAGGAGGTGGATCCCCGGAAAGAGAAGGGGGAGGGGGTAGAGCTTACTCCAAAACCGAGCTACCATCTGCAACCAATAATATAAGCGGACTCTTTGAATAAACCCGTTACCTTCCTCTTTAAGCATGTTTTGCTTGATGTCGTTCCAAACCGTTTCGTCAAGTGGTGCAGAGGAGCATCTTGTGCTTCTGGGGCCTGGAGTGAGGCTTACTTCACCGTGAAGGGGTTCACTGACATTGGACGAGGAACTTTGGGCTGAGATTCAGGCGCAGGGAAAAGAGCAAATAACCTGCGATTATCCAAAAACACGCACACACGAGCACAAACACAACACACACTTCACTAAGGGACCATATTGAACTATTGTGAGCGTCCACCATCGTGTCTTGCAACCAAACGAGACAATACATGGCAGCTTGTTTCTGTACACGTAACCACAGGCTTGGAGAAGTGTTATTGCCTTGTGTGACATTTACTCTGCGTCTGGGGCGGTTTTGCTGTGAAAGTGAATTATTAGAAGTGGGAGCTGGTGCCCTAGAGACTGTCAGCTCTGTGTTCGTTTGATACTTGGCCAAAACACATACAGTTGACATGCCATGAAGGCAGCTGCATGTCCCATCGGCGCTGCCATGCGCTTCTTGGAAACTCGATATACTCTTCATAAACGGCAAAAACGACTTGCTCTGTGCTCACGTTCTGGTATGGGCTACTCATGGATTAGAGGAAATTGCCGACAGTACACTATTTGTATGGATCAGGAGAGAAATGCAGTGCAATAGAAAGACTAAATACGCTACATGTTTCGTACCGTTGGCTTCCTGGTTGCTGGTCTGCTCGTGGGGAAATGCATTCTGGGATGCGGGAGAGGGGAAAGTAGCCGAGGGGGGGAACACTGAGGTGGGAGAGGTGGTGAACACCCCAGCATCACCTATAGAACCACAAGAAAGATGGTGTCGGGTTACACACGGAAATATCTCGCAATACTTCATTTTAGCCACCAATCCAGGGTGGCGAGTTCACGGCCTACATTGGACATGCAGATGAAGGGGTGCATCTCAATAGGCGTGGAGAGGAGCTGGGAGAAGGGGTGCCTCTCCACAGTATTGAGACTGAATCCATCTCACCTCCGGCGGTGTTGTTGAAGGGGTTACTGGGGGAGAGAGCAGGCTGGGATGCAGAGCTGGAGCCTGAGCTGAATGGGTTGGGGAAATCTGAGCCACAGAGAGCCACGTGAGGGAAACAGAGGGGAGGGGGGGGGAGAACATAGGGATGGTTAAGGCACATTCATGACCTGGACCCATGACTCATTGACCATTTTTGAGGTGGAAATATGTGTTGGGTTAGTCACTGATTCATCCATTATTTGAACGTGTTGGATGTTTTGATGATGGAAAGTAAGTGAAAACAGCAGACAGTCAACATTGAAAATATCTTTATAAAGAAATACCTACTTGCAAATGTTTGGGAGTTGGAGACAGTCTCTACCCCTGGTGAGCTTTGGTGGAGGATGAAAAAAAAAAGATTGTTCATTGCTCAATTCATGAAATCATTTCATCTAAATATTTAACACTGGCTAAGATCAGAAATGTTTCACCGCACTGAAATTACCTGGCAGGTGTTGAACTAGAAGACAGCCTGTTTCCAAACAGGGTGCTGTACTGTGGCAATCCACCAGGTGGTGCTATAAAATCACAATGTACTGTAAGTTCAGGGGGCCGAGTGCAACTGTGCTGAAATCGTTGAGAAATAGGGTTCAAAGTTGCCAATGTCTCTTAAAAGTGTGCACATAATTAGAGTTCCCATTAAACCCTTTGAGGTAAATACTTCATCTGATTGAGTTAAGTGTAGTATTAATCTTTGGTCTCCGATATAAAATCGATACCTCGATGATAGTCTGCAGGACAAACGCAACGAAGCATGAAGAATCCTAGGAACAATTTCAATCATGCGCGAGCGATCTTATGCTACATGTATTTGCGCCACATTGCTCACTTTGCTGTGAACATCAGTATTGAATTTTTTTTCTTCTTAATATAATAAATGAAATATAATAATGCATTACAATTTATTTCAAGGTCTTTCTGTGGCAACACAGTTGTGTGGTACGGTCAGAGCAGACCCACACAATGGGTATAATTCAGTTGCTAAAAGCCTTGGCATTTAGAGTAAGGACGTTACGCAACATCGATGAGCACATACCCTGTCTCTCTCTCAGCCCTCCCCCCCCCTCTCACTCTCTCTTTTCCTCGCTCTCTCCCCAGTACACAAACATCACACCCTGACACTGAAACACACACACACACACTCTCATTCCCCTTACCTGTGCTGGGCGAAGCGTCCGAGAAGACCCCCTCCAGTTGAGATAGCGCTGCATACCTGTCCTGGGGGGTTGAGTTGGAGGCCTGGGGGGGCACACTAAGACCACCGTGTTGCTGGCCCAGACCCCCAAAGTCCACGCTCAGAGACTTGGGGAAGGCCCTGAAGGGCGCCGAGCCTCCCGAGGCGGAGACCGTGCGACTCGCTGTTGACCAAAACAAAGATGGCCGACTTTAAGACCCTGGAGTGACGGGGACAAGGGCGTACATGTTCGGTTTGAACGCGGGTGGAGAAGGACAACCTTGCATCGATCCCCATCGTTAGTGAGGTCGTTTCCATGCTCTGCTAACACTGGCAGCCATAATCCAACCTGCTTCTGAACCTACATCTGTGGATTAAGACCCTTGTATCCTGCTTGTCTTTCTCAGAATAGGTTTCAGCAAAAGGGGATCATAGTTTGTTTGGATCACATCGTAAAAATGGGTGAAGTTGTGTGGTATAGTACTAACAGGGTAAGGCAACTAAGAAGAACTTGGGGGGCATTCTCAAACTACGTTTGGTTAGGAAACATGAAAAAAGGAACACAAACACTTTCAAATAAACGGTAAATGACACCACCATTAGTCACTTTGCATGCCATCAGATTCTAGCAGGAATGAACTGTGTCGAGGATCAAGACAGCTTAAAGTGGTTCTGTTAAAACACATCCTAGATAAGGGTTGTTCTGGACCCAATCAGACAGGCATCACTGCATACATCCTAGAATACGTCTCGCTGGAATGTTAATGGTTGTGATTAAGTGACCTACATAGTGCTAGAGGCTAACAACAGTATGAAATATCAGTGGGCTTGTTCTGGCTGGGGTACTGGCCATTCCTTTAAAAATAGCTCTCAACTTCAAAACTTGTTCTTTATCCTCTGGGGCTGCGGACGGCCTCTCTCTCCCTCCCTCCCCTCCCTCCCTCCCTCCCTCCCTCCCTCTCTCTGTCCTTGACCTGGCCTCTCCTCAGATCTGGGTCTTTGAAGTGTGAGGCTAACTGATGAAGAGGAAACATCAACCCCTGAGATGAACTGCTGGCTTAGCACTGTTTTGCTAGCTCGCCATCCGGATGTGCTGTTGTAAACTATAAAATGATCTTTCACCGCTGCAGTCGACTATATTTCCGCTCAACGATCCTCCTTGTTGATCTACGCGTTTATAAGTCCTGTAATACACCCTTAAAATCTTGCATTGTTCAGAAGCTCTTCATAACAGCCGTTCAAGTTTACATTCAAAAGCAGTGTGTTGGCGGGTGGTGGCTTACCTAAAGTGAAGTTGTTTTTGAAAGAGCTACTGGCTGAAGGATAAACGAGACAAAGATTGATAGAGAGAGAGAGAGAGAGAGAGATAGGGAGAGGGGGAGGTCAAGGATGGGGGGCAGAGGGGAGGGAGAAGAAGAAACATGTAGTTGTGGAGACAAGCAAGGGACACCAGCATGTTCGATTGATGGTGGTTCTGTCGGGGAGACTGATGATACCTGAGGGTCTGGGAAGGGCAGGAAATGAAGGGCCGTGACTTTGGGCTCCCATGGCAGAGGAGAGTGACCCTGGACGTTGTCTCTCTATTCCACAAAGAAGAGGATCTGAGAGAGAGAGAGAGAGAGGTAGAGAGAGGGAGAGAGAGAGAGAGAGAATGGAGATTAAAAGAGATTCAATGAGGGAGGAGAAGAGAAAGAGAGGAAAGGTGAAAGAGAGGGTCATTAAAAAATTAAGAACTCCGGTCAATCCAAATATGGCCTCAGGCATGACGACCCCTGTCTCTGTTCCACGGCCTGCTGTCCCCCCCACAATCCCTGGGGTGGCGTCGTCCCCCCACAATCCCTGGGGTGGTGTCGTCACCTTTCATAGGGGGGTCTCTGAAGCTCTGGGATCGCGAGGGCCGGGCGGTGAAGACATCGGTCCTCATGTCGGCGGGGGACACAGCGACGGGCGCCCGGTCCCAGGATGAGATCTGGGACTGGGACTGGGACTAAAGAGAGGGAGAGGGGAGGGGAGGGGGGAGGGGAGAGAGGGAGGGGGGAGATAGGGAGGGGGGAGAGGGGGGGAGGAGCAACAGAGGGAGAACCTATCATGCTGTGGGCGTCTGCTGAGCTCCCATCTATAATTTACACCACAGTGGCTTTGATGGCAGAACTTCCTGGGGCTCTTTATCTGGTCACCTGCCTCTCGTCTCTTGTACACCACCGCTTGGGTTCCCTCTCTGAGCTCTCTCTATCTCTGGTCTCTCTAACCCTGAGCTCTCTTTCTCTCTCTCTTTGAGCTTTCTCTTTCGTCTCTTTCGGTCTTTCCCTCCTGGCTCGAGGTTGTTATGACTTGGCATTTTGTTTTGGACTCTCTCCTTGTCCCACCATTCTACCTTTACCTCTCTCGCTCAGTTCATTCCCATCTCTACTTTTTTTGTCATATATGATCTCTTCTCACTTCTCCAACGCTCCCCCTCTTCCTACCATAGTATATTGGCCCCTCTCTTTGCCTCCCTCCCTCTCTCCCCCAGGTCCAGTCTCTCACCAGTGTCCGTGTGGGTCTGGCGGTGGGGGGCATGGAGTGGGAAGGGGCCTGAGCTGGCAGGGGCCCCTGGGCAGGAGGCAATACTTGGACCCCAGAGGACCAGGGCCCCTCAACCTCCCTCCGATTCTTACTTTTGGAAAAATGCCTAAAAAAATAACAACAATAGCAACAATACAATCATTTCTGCACCCGTGAATGCAAATACAGTAAATAAGGGTCTGTGTGCAGATACTGTACAGAGTTTTCTCAGGATTTACCATTTCTTCTTCTCATATTTGTCTTGAAGGAACTCTTTCAGTTTCTGGGTGTCTCTCGTGTCAAAGCAGCCATCAGTCTTTGGATCAAACGCACACAGCCAAGTCCTCCTGCCAACCTACACACACACACACACACACACACACACACAAAGGTGCACCAACACAGACACACACACAAGATAACCATGTTGACCCATCCCTGAAGATATGCCAATTTTCATGTGTGGCAGAACAAGAAATTGAAATGAAAATCAAACATACACCACCCTCATGTTCAACGTGCATTCCCAGCGGCATGCATATTAAATAACACGCATCTATTCCTCCCCTCATACTAGTTTATACGTTTGACTTGCACTTCCTCATCAGGTATTTCCGTGTGAATCATCACATGCACACATTACCCAATACTGAATGTATCTGCAGTGCTGCAGCTGTTTAACATGATCTTGCAAGAATCTTTCAGAAGCGGCACACACTCCTGCACACACACATACCCAAACACTGCGGCTTTGCGGCTGGATCGTGCTATAGAGTTTGCTCTGGTTCGGTCTTGCAGGAGCTAGACTAGTCTGACAGAGAACACAGCAGGTACATTTCTGCAGAAGAACCCATGTACTGTAGATGAGTCAGTACAGTATGTAGGAGTATGATGTAATCCTTCTGCCACGACCTGGAGACACTAAGGAATCGACTCTGTGACCTAAATATCTTCCCTAGCCTCAGCCTACTGAGGATCATATATAATTTATGACACAACTATTAATACCACTGTCATACTATCATTCATCTTTATACTTTCAATTTGTTGAGGGAGGAATATTTTCAAATATACTTGACCATTCGATTGTCACATGATCAAGGTGAGGTTCTTATGTGGGTGTGTGGACGGAGAATATACTGGAGCAACAAGTCCCGCCCTCGTGCCCACCTGACCTCATCCGTAATAGATGCAGCTCATCTGCCACTCACCTCGTTGCCATGGTTTTGGAGAAACTCCACTTCCTGTTGGGAGAAGGTTGTCATGGAGATAGACTTCACTCTATGGGGAGGGTTGAGTCCTCGCCTGAGACGAAGAAATGGGGAGAGAAATAGATCAGAAAGAAACGGAACATGTGCACGCAAGTGAGAGCATTCCAGATTCCTTGTGCTTCTAATGCTGATAAACCGTGGTTAAAACCCCCAAATAAAGCAGACAGAGTGAGGGGAGGGGAGGGGAGGGGAGAGGGGGTGATGTGTGGGATGCATATGGCGGTTGTGACAGGTGTTCAGGAAGGTGAAATAGGCGGTTGCAGTGAAAACAAGCAGTGCGGAATAATTACGTGTTAGGCTACAGGTCACAATATGGGTGTTCCAGGATGCATGGTTCTTTCTTTGGTGCTTAACTATTCAGTGAAAGAATGCGCGAGACTGTGAGGAAATCTTCTTATCTGAAATCAGGCGTCTGAAAGCTATTATGAAATGACCAGTGTAGCATGGCATAGGCCTATAATCTCTTGGACTAGGCTATGCTCTGCATGCGGAGACGCTACGGTACGGGATAGCCTGGGAAACGCCAAACCTTGTACCATGACGAAATGAAAGGAAACTCAAGCGCGATTAACGGGCACGCCTGCGAATGACAAAGTAGTCTAATTATGAACTCTCTATAGGAAGTACACATGTATGAAAGGAAGGAAGGAAGACACCAATCATAAAATATTTTTTGCGCATTGCCTGCCGCTTTACACTTGCCTGAGTATGGCCCATATAAAAATGTTTTGACCGTTACTGAAATCAGACTATACAGATGGTTGCATTTACAATTGTACATCCCTGCAGTAACAGCGCTTATGATTTGGTACTGACAATATAACGCTCGACTACCATGATAACATTTTCGACCCAATAGTAACCTAACCAATACGGCAGCCTACACTATTGGGCTATTTTGGCTATCGATTCCCCCCCCCCCCCCCCCATGTGTATTCATGTACTTACAACATTCCAGAGCACGACGTGCACACGAAGCAGCCCACGGTGATATCGATGTATGTCACCCCGGGTTGGCTGCACTCGAAGCAGTGTTTGTTTACTCCAGCTTGGGCGAGCTCCCGTACCTTGCGGGCGCATATCTCTTGGTTGTCCCGATGTTTTCGGTTCGACATTCTGACTGGTGTCTCGGCCCACTTCCCCCCTCTTCGCCTCTTGGTCGGTCTAGCGGAGACTGTAGCCTGCGGCTCGTAAAGGCTGTGAGCCGCTTACCACTAGTCCTCCCCGCTATCCTACCTATTTCTACGGTTACTCTCCCTCACGCCCGCATTATGAAAAAGATTATGCGGCTTGAGCTTACGCGAATTGAGATCGATATGATAGCCTAGTACATGCATCGGCTGCTGTAGCGATTTTGGGGAGAGAGGACAACAAATAATCTTCAAAGTTAGACTAGGTTGTTATTTAGCTGGTGTATTTTTTCATTGCTTGTAGTCTATGATCTTCGGAGTGGCAAAAATCTGTCTTGGTCTGACTGAATATCTATCCGCCTGCTCCCCTCTGCTCACCATACGCACACCCCCGTTGGCATATTATTGCGCTCGCGTCTGTCCTTCCAAGAAGACGCGGCGCTTTGGAAGGTTGACAGATATTTGGAACCTAGAGGCCAGTTAACTCAAGTATAGACACTTAAGCACAACAAATATAGCCAAGATATTATTATTATATATATTTTTTGCTTTCATAAAGTGAATAATTCTAAAATAGAACATTACATCCATTAGGAGACTTGATATTCGATCATTGTAATCATTTGTTACATTGGACTGTTATTTATTTTCTATGTCACTCGACAACCCAACGCATTTTAACCACTGTCATGGGAAGCTACACCTACGCCCCTTGTATGACGTCCTATAAGAAGACGTTTCCCGTGTCTGTATTTTAACTCTTCATTTAATTGACTTGATAACTTGATGCTACACTAGCATACCCCGCTATACGTTGTCTAAAACTGTATAAACAAAACAATGTAGCGCACAGATTTGCAGCTTGACGTCGCCCTAACAATACGCTCTGGCATTGGTCAAGTCGAACATGACACATCTGTTACGCAAAATAAAGCCAACGTAAGAACCAAAACACTTGTTTCTCTGCTAAGATTTACGTTCGCTCTCTATGGGAGTGCGTGACGTGCAGTGACGTAATTTGGTCACAAGGGAGTGCTGTGTGTCCTGTTATAAGCAAGGCGTTTCGAGCAATGTCCTCCAAACTATTGTGTAACTTACTTGTCATTTGAAAAAGTAAGAGTTCACTTGTTTATGGATGTGATTTAAAACGATGTGTGTAGCCGTCTGCGTATGCCGTTCATTTAGCTGTCAATTGTTTGCCATTTCAAAAATGCTTGAACGTGAGTTAGACATCTCCGTAACAATGTGACGAATTACTTGGTGTTATGATGACAGCTGTGTGAGTGTTTGTAACAAGAACAGATAGAAGGAATGTATTTGCCTCTGTGTCTACGCTCTGATTGCAGCCTGTGTGCTTGCCTCTGCATTTGCAATAGGCATAAATGACGGAAAGACAGTCCAATAGCCGCCGTAATTACAGCTGTTTCTAGGACACTCGACCGCAGACGATTTACTGAGGCGGGCAGGCAGGCCGATCTGGTTACATACCACTTTGGCATGCTGCGATAAAGCTGTTCAGCTATTTTAAAACGTAAAAGTTGATGTAGCTTTAGTGTGCAATTCAGACTATACTTTAAAAAGGAGAGGAGGGTGTGTGTGTGTGTGTGTGTGTGTGTGTGTGTGTGTGTGTGTGTGTGTGTGGAGGGGGGGGGCGCTGAAGCGACAGTTTATGGGTTTAAGGAGGCTGCTAAACTTGATTACACACCCATAACGCCAAAATTAGAGCGTTACAATATCAACAAACCTTTGGTATGCTGACGTAGAACAAGCGAAGTCAACCTTCAACTCATTCATTATATCATATATGATATATTATATTATAACTCATCATAATATAATAGTAAATGATTTTGGACTAAATGAAAGAACCCCTTAAGTATAAAATGAGAAAAGTAGGTTACTTCTTCTCGCCCTACTAAAGAACAGTATTCTACCACACGGTCCACTTCTCTAGACACGCCTCCCAAAGAAAACTGTCAAATTCAAGAAGGTTAAACTCCCCCGCGAGCTTCCTTGCCTTTGCCATGAGAGCATCGGTACCAAGCACACCCGGAAATAGTGAGAGTAGGAAGGACCCAAGCAGAGAGAGAGAGAGAAACGGCGATAGGAAAGAGAAAATCGTTTCAGTGTCAACTTCGGCACCCCGGTGGTCCTCATGGGAGCTTGAAACAGCTCGTTTGATCGTAAGCGTTGTCGTCTTCCTGTTTGTGTTGGATTAATTATTTGATGAGGAAATAGAGTCCCGGCGGTTTCAGAGGACCATTTTGCGACATTTGCTTGTGAAACAACGTATGTATGCATGTGCGTTGCAAAGAATATAACCGTAAACATGGACTATTTGTATTTATGTCAATAGACATCAAAACCACAGTCCTCTATTTATCACAGCCAGAGATCCAGTCTGAAACGCCTTTAGCCTGGGCAACCACGAAGTTATGAGGGCATGTTGGATACGAAGAATTAAGAATACAATTGGTCTAATCTGAAGGTCGTAGAACATGTTAACATAAGATATCAGAAGACAAACCCCGGTCCTATATATCAAGTTCAGTATTTAACTTATAGTTGAGTTATTAGTGAAATCAGTGTCAAACTTGCTGAAGAATGACTGTTACACTGGACTTTGAAGAGTGTCTGAAAGACTCTCCCCGCTTCAGGTAAGCTATTAACCCAAATAATTATTGTCTTATGCTAATACCAATTTAAGAATGTCTAAATTAAGAGATCATTTATTACATGCTATTATTATGGGAACATTCAGGACCATTATCTTTTCAAGCCTGCTAAGAGTTCTTTAACTGTGAAGAGTACAGCCTTACCAGGTAGTTCACATGACAAAGCCAAGTGTATTGCCTGTATTCCATGTAACTGCCATTAAATGACTGTTCATTGAAATGGGCTTCACAGGCCTGAAGTAGAAGAATGACTTTGCTGACACCCACTCATACGAGCTGCTTGTATTTTGTATCAAATATAGCTTGCTGTTACTGTCTCACAAAAATCACTTTGCTTTCATGCAGCTCTTGTACTAGAAGGCCAATTCCACCTTAACTGCTACAGTGAAATATGTTGAACATAAGTAGGAGCCCAGCTTTTGGAGACTTTCAAAGGAGAATTGCATTTCCAGTTGGTTTTCAGTGTGGCTAATAAAATGGGTTTGATGCCTTGGGTGTGCCTCCTTAGTGTGCTGGCATGTCGTTCGGTAGGAGTTACATGGCATGGTAAATGTGCTCTTCCTTCCTTCACTCTCTCTCTTTGTTTCTATCGATCTACTATTTCTATCTTTCTGTCTGTCTCTCTCTCTTTCTCTGTTTTCTGTCCCTCTCTTACTCTCTCACTCTCTGTCTCTGTCTGCCTGTCTCTCTTTCTCTGTCTCTCTCTGTCTTACTCTCTCACTCTGTGTGTCTGTCTGTCTGCCTGCCTGTCTGCCTGTCTGTCTGTCTGTCTGTCTGTCTGTCTGTTTCTCTCGCTCTCTCTCGCTCGCTCTCTCTCAATCTCTCTCAATCTCTCTCTGTCTCTCTGGGCCCCATCCCCCTTTATAAGGCCCACACGGTGACGGAAAGTTTGACTTGTGGCAGTGGAGCATGCTGCAGCGGTGAGGTGTCTTGACCGAGAACGGAGGGTAGGAATAAGGGGGGGTGGGGGGGGGGAACAAGAAGTAGGCCAATGTGTCCAGAACGGGGGAGCAGATGCTTACAAACAGAGGGAGGCGGAGAGGGCCGAGAGATTCTGGAGAGGAAGCGCGTTGGATGCAGAGAGAAGATCGACGGTTAATATAAACAGTAGGGACCTTAAAAAGACTCCTGCACAGCCTCATACCATCGCCTCCCGTTGCTAGGTTGCCGGGGGAGGAGGTGGGTTTTGTAGTCCGCAGAGAGGAACAGGAAGTCAGTCGAGAGATAGTGAGATGATGAACAGGGGCAGGAAGCGTGTTTCTTGAGGGCTGAATGGCCACAAAAACTTAAGGTTTCTCACTCTCACTGACGCAAACATACACATGCACACTCAAACCTCACATTAACAAACACATTCAGCTGCTATCTTTCACAGTAATGAATATGATTCTGTCTCCCTAAGACACAGGCCCTTTTCAATTCTACATCAATACTTTCTTAGGCCTTTTCAAGGCTTTCTGTCTCTCTTGTTTTCCTCTTTCTTTTAATTTGATTCAGTGGCCTTTACCAAGAACACGTGTCCTCCTCCCTCCCTCCCTCCCTCCCTCCCTCTCTCTCCTCACTCATCTCTCTCCCTGTCTCCCCCTCTCTCTTCCTTCCTCCCTCCCTCCGTCTCTCTCTCTCTCTCTCTCTCTCTCACCTCTCTCTCTTTGTCACTGTTTCACTCGGCCTGTATCCTGGGTCCCTTAGAACCCTCCCTGCAGAGAGGAGAGGTTCCGTGTTAACACTCCTGTCACGTTGGGTCAGGCCCATTTCAACATGAATGATTCTGAACTGACCCGGCACTGGATCTTCTGTTTCTCCTCCGCCAGGCCACATAAACAGACACTGTCTGTTCTCTCTCTCTCTCGCTCCCTCTCTTTCTCTGTCCGTCTGTCTCTCTCTGTCTTTCTCTCGCCCCCTCTCTCTCTACGTGCATCTGTCTGTCAGACACACGGTGTCTCTACCTCTTTCTCACCTCGGTTTCTCCTTTATCGCATGTCTTCCTTTAGTCTTTCTTTCACCGTTTCTCTCTTGCGATATCGCTGGTGGAGTCTTAGCTAGCGGAAACCACAAGCGAGGGCCGTTGATATGAGAAAGACAGAGAGATACTGAGTCAGAGACTTGTGCTCCCAGTTCCTGACGTGTGTTTGTGTGTGTGTGTTTGTGTGTGTTTGTGTGTGTGTGTTTGTCTGCTCGGCATTTGTCTGCTGGTGCACATTTGTGTTGTTGTTCCAGGGCTGCTATAGAAGTGGTCGAGGGAGATGTGGGTGAACTAGAGACACGATTAGACAAGGTGAGGCTGTCTCACACACATACGCACATGCATCTAACCTCTAAAGATTGTTCTAGTATGAAGTGAGAGCTCGTTGGTGGCAGTTCACCTACCCTGAGAGGAAATTGTTTTTTTTGACTTCCCTACCTGATTGTAACAAAACTAGCATGGCCGACCACACATTGTTCTTTTGATACTTAATTCCCTGAAATATGATCTGCTATAGTTTCGGTCAATTTCCATTGACTGAAACTATAGCAGATCACAGAATAGTATCTGCTTGTTTATGAAAATAGACCTTATTCAATGTATATTTATTATTTCTCGTACTTAGTATGTATATTATATTCCCAAAGATGAGATGCCTGTGTCCTGAGATGTTTGTATCTTGTGTGTGTGTGTGTGTGTATTTGTGTGCAAACATGTATGCGTATGTACGCAAACAATCGGGGCGGTGCATGTGCGCATCTCTGCATTGGTGCATGTGTGTGTCCGTGCACGTGTGTGCATGTGTGTGTGTGTGTATGTGTACAGCTGGTGAAACAATGCCACTCCATGCTAGAAGCTGGCAAGGCCTACTGCCAGACCAGCAAGGGCTTTGTCACAGGCCTCAAGGAGTTAGGACACCACTGTTCAGATGACGACTCCATGAAGGTCAGTTCACTTCCTGGTTCACCTGACTGTCAACTGATTTGGGACCAGTCTGGGATGTGATCAAAATGCTTAGTCATAGACATGATTTCCAATGTGTGTTGGTCATAAATGATTCCCCCCCCCCCCCCCCCCCCCTGGTTGGTTTTCAAATAAAGAAAAGGAAAAATGTAGACACATACTATTTTCCTTTCCAGCCAGTCTTGTTTATTCAGTAGTGGTCTAAACAAATGAAGAACGTTTCTTCACGGATAAAATGCTTATTCTTGATGTTGGGGATGGTGATGCTGATGTGTAAAATAAAGCATTATGGGAAGTGTATTTGCTCACCTTTCCTGCAGGAGTGTTTGGAGAAGTTCTCTAAGAAGCTGTCGACCATCCTGGAAGCACAAGGGGTGCGTGTGTCTTCCTTCATCTTTCCACCACAACCAAGTTGACCAAAAACAATTGTTTAAAAAAAACTCTCCCGTCCTCCTGTGTGACTTTGCTGTTGTTCAAACCCCCATTTCATTGAATCTCGTAGGAGGTGATCGAGAACACGCAAAAGTTGGTCAAGTTGAAACTGCAGACGTTTGTGAAGGAGTGAGTTGTTTTGGATTCATCTGGCTCACGCACGATTTGTTGTCTCAGGCCAACATGAGCTAATCCCATGAACATCTGTCCCAGCCTCTTACCTAATTCAGCCGCACACACACATCTGGTGTTGGGGCCACTCCCTCGCTGTTTAATGGAGTTTAAAGACCAGAATGTGCAGTCTCCTGTTTACCACAACGCCCTCTCTGCCCTGCTCTCCAACGTCTCCTTCCTCTCTTCCCTTTCCTTTGTCCCCCCCCCCCCCTTCTCAACTGCCTCCCAGGGATGTCCGCCGCTTCAAGGATGTGCGGAAGGAGTTTGAGCGAGGCAGCGAGAGTCTGGAGACGGCGTTGAGCCGGAACGCCCAGGTGCCCCGAGGAAAGCAGCACGAGGTGGAGGAGGCCAGCCACGCCCTCCTCAACGCGCGGCACACCTTCCGTTCTGGGGCGCTGGACTACGTACTGCAGGTCAGACTGGGACTGGACTAGACTGGGACTGGACTAGACTGGGACTGGGCTGGGACTGAGAGCAGACTGGGTCTAGACTGGGTCAAGAGCCAGACTGGTCTATGTTTGCGAAGGATTGGAGGGAATACATTCGCGTATGTTATCATCAAAGAAGCGCTGTGACGCTTCCAATATTCTTTAGCGCTGCTATGTGCCAAGTAAGACTTATGAACCCTGTACCGTACCACCAAGTACTAAACTACTAAGTACATACTGTACAGCCATGCAGTAAGGTGTGCTACCTTGCACTATCCTGCTTCCCCAAACAGAATCTTGCAGCGTCTAGCATTCAGTTCCTTGCTGGATGAAGTGATCGATGGTACCTTGCTCTTCCACGCATGCCGCTGTACACCAAAAAAAAAAAAACCCCGGCTGTTTGGTTTCATGGGAGATGGGTGGAGCTAACTACACACATGCGGTCCGTTTGAACGGTGCCATTTGAATCCAAACATACCGTGAGTTCTCATGTCAGGAACATGTCAACACAGACACTTCCATTCTAAGTGTGGAAAGTGGCTTCCCAGACAGCATCATCTGAAGGAAACGGTCTGGAATGTAAAACTCATGCCTGAGTCCATTGCATAACTACTGTGTTGAGATATGGGCCAAGCAAATGGCGTCGATCAAATATGCAACAGAAACGCTGTTTAGGATCGAGCTGTCGTGAATGAGAACAGCTTCTCCCAAGGCTTCCCTACAGACTGTTGGCTATAAATACGTGTCCAGCTCTGGTCTCTAATAGCTGGCAGGCACAAAAACAAATGTGCTTCCTTAACTTGATGTTTGTCTCCCCTAGATTAACGTTATCGAGGCCAAGAAAAAGACAGACATTTTGATGGCGGTGAGTTTTTTTCCCCTCAGTTGCTCTGGCTGAAATTGATCGAAGTTTGATTAAGTTGCTAGTCTTGCGAGCCAACGTTCTATACTTAGTAGATGGATGTTGTTGTGAAGCTGTTGAGGCCCTAAGGTGGATGGTGAGGTGCGGTGACTCGTTGTGCATCCCCTGGGATGTTTGGCTTCCTGCATGGCGCTTTTACCTGCTTCTGTTGCCCTGACAGATGCTGTCTCTGATGGACGTCCAGGCCCAGTTCTTCCAGCAGGGCCACCAGTCTCTCTCCGAGCTGGACAACTATCGACGCACCCTGAGTGAAGAGGTACGGAAATAGGAGGACGAGGTGGGGATTAAATAGCCAGAATAAGAGAGAGAGACGCAGAGGAACTTGACAGATGTGTCGTCAGTTCAACAGGAAGCATTATGCATTATGCTGTGTGTGTTGGACACTTGAACTGATCAGATGAAGGTACATTCTGCCATCCTACTTTCACAGGAAATTGTCAAACATGGCCTTTTATACTGTGTCTATTTCAGAGAGAGCGGGGGGGAGACATAAGGGGAGAAATGAGGGAGGGTGGGGAGATGGAGAGAGTGAGAAAGAGATGACGAATGGAGGGAGAAAGGGGGAGAATGTGAAAGGGAGAAATGAGAGAGAAATACATTGTTTATTATCGTAGACAGTCACACAAGACAGGAAGTTTAGCGAGGTTCAGTACTCTGCCCTTCCTGTTCTCTTTAGAGGAAGAGGAAGTCCCACGCAGACTTCTGACCTCCACCTGAGAGCTCAACAATCTGGCGCATCTCATCTTTTAATTCCCTCTCTGCTTCCCCCCCCCCTCTCTCTCTTTCTATCATTCTCTCTCTCTCTTTCCCCTCTTTCTCTCTTTCCTTATCTCTCTCTCTTCCTCTCTTTCCCTCTCTCTCTTTCTGTCTTTCCACTCTCCTTTCTTCAAATGGCCTTCCTGCTGTGCCCTTTAGCCTCTCCTCAGTCTACTTTTCCACACTCGAGTCACTTTTCTTGGCCCCTTCCACCTCTCCTCCACTGGCCCTCATCCAGTTCCCTGTCTCTGTCCTCGCCCTCACATACCTGCACCCTCTGCCATTCCTGCTGAGGGTTCGTCAACTCCAAATTGACGTCAGTAAATCACACAAAACGCAGGCAAACATTGATCAATCTGCAAGCAGCCGTGCAGTATGGGAAACGGTGCTGAGGAAACGAATCGAAGAGAGAAGAGAGCGTGAAAGTGGATATTGTTGCTGTGCTTTATTATGTAGCCTTGTTCCACAAGTGCCCCATCAATAAGTCCTCTATCTTTTTTTATCTGTCTCTCTCTCTCTCTTTGTCTGTGGGTGTCTGTGTCTCTTTGTCTCTTTCTCTGTGTGTCTCTCAGCACACTCAGTTGGTGTTGAACTCCGCCAGAGAGAAGAGGGACATGGAGCAAAGACATGCAGCAATCAAGAAAAAAGTAACCGTTTGAACTTGACAGGAGGACATAACCGTCAGCTCTGTGCTGTAGCATGTCTGCTTTCTGTGGACTGGAGCGATGACAACATGCTTATGCTGCCAGTTGTGAAGCCTGACCTTCGCTTTCTGATCAACATACCACTGACATCTAAACCGACACATGCTCTGTCTCTATACTGACATTCCTTATTGTTGTGTGTGTTTGTGACTGTGCGTGTGTGTGCGTGTGACTGTGTGTGTGTGTGTGTGCGTGTGACTGTGTGTGTGCGCGTGCGCACGTGTGTGTGTGTGTGTGCGCGTGCTGTTTCTAGGACGTGTCGTATGATGACTCCATCATGGATTTCAGAGCTGATGCTGCTAATGGTATCGCCATGGAGGGCTACTTGTATAAGAGAGCCAGCAATGCTTTTAAGACTTGGAGCAGGTACGCATGCACACACATACACACACACACACACACACACATTAGTTGTTTGACTCTTTCTCTGTCTTTTCCCTTCTGGTTCCACTTTCCTCATTCCATTTTGGCATCATTTTCCTTGTCTTAGCATTTTGCATGACTCCTCGCTCTCTCCAGCTCCCTATCTCTCCTCCTCCTCCTCCTCTATTCTCCTTCTGTTTCTGCCCTGGTCCAGATACTGGTCTTTATCAAGAAGGTGTGAATTGAATCCCGATGGCTCAGAATGCTACGTTATTCATTCCTTCCCTTTTCATCTTCTCTCTCTACTCCAGGCGTTGGTTCTCCATTCAAAGAAATCAGCTGGTCTATCAGAAGAAGTTCAAGGTGAATCTTTCCCAAGTGCAGCCGTACTTGGCATGCCTTCTAACTCCATACGCCAACACGTTCAAAAAGACAACAATAAACGGATGTCCAGCGCATCCGCACATGCGAAACGCATGTACGTGTCAACACACATGTTCGAATACACTACCAACGCACGCTGACCTCTCTCTCCCAGGACCAGCCCACTGTTGTCGTGGAGGATTTACGTTTGTGCACAGTCAAACCCTGCGCTGACAACGAGAGGCGATTCTGCTTTGAAGTGGTCTCTCCTTCCAAGTGAGTCTCCAAGCACGTACGACGGTTTGTTAAGACCCTCTTAAAGCCTGTGACATGCTTGTAATCCTGTACTCTTGTATGTACGTGTTTGTGTGTGTAGGAGCTGTCTGTTGCAGGCAGATTCAGAGAGGCAACAGCAGGGATGGATCAGTGCCGTCCAGAACAGCATAGCTTCAGCCTTCCAGGACCACAGAGAGGACACACACAGTCCTGTAAGAACACACACACACACACACACAGAGTCCTGTGAGAACACACACACATACACACAGTCCTGTGAGAATACACACACACACAGTCCTGTGAGAACACACACACAAGTACATACTGTACATATGCTATGTAGAAACATACAAAACTGCCACTCTAACTCTGTGTGTGTGTGTGTGTGTGCGCGTGTGTGCGCGTGTGTGCGCGTGTGTGTGCGTGTGTGTGCGTGTGTGTGCGTGTGTGTGCGTGTGTGTGCGTGTGTGCGTGCCTCAGAGGGAGCGCTGCAGCTCGGTGTCGGCGAGCAGTGTGGGTGGGGGTGTGTGTAGCGAGCAGGACAAGCCTAGTTGCGATGCCCTGCAGGAGGTGCAGGCTATCCCAGGGAACAAGCAGTGCTGTGACTGTGGGGAGCCTAGCCCAGACTGGGCCTCCATCAACCTGGGTATCACCCTCTGCATCGTCTGCTCTGGCATTCACAGGTGCGTAACACTCGTACGGAATGCTCGTACGGAATGCTCACACGGAACACTCGGGCGGAACGCTCGGGCGGAATGCTCGTACAACACACCCATCCAGAACGCTCACCCTCTCTCCGTTTGCCTGTTTCTCTATGCCTCTCTTGTGAGCAAACACACATACACACGGCCTAGCACATCTCACCAGGTAACCCCCCCCCCCCCCCCCCCTCCACTCTGCCTTTGACAGGAGTCTGGGAGTTCACTTCTCCAAAGTGCGCTCTCTCACGCTGGACTCCTGGGAGCCAGAGCTGGTCAAGGTGAGCGCCATCACATTGCACACATGACGGCCTGCGGGCCGCGCTTTCCTGCTATCATGCTGGATTCTTCATTCCTTCGCCTCAACGGCCCCCGATGCTAATCGATTCATGGTCCCTTCCCCTCTTGTTCCCATAGTTGATGTGCGAGCTGGGAAACACAGCCATTAACAGGATCTACGAGGCGCGCATTGATGAGATCACCATCAAGAAGCCTCAACCCTCCAGCCCCAGGTAGGAACTACAATTCCCTAACACCTTTATCCTCGTTCCTCAGAACCGAGAAAAATACAGAATAAGCTTGGTGAAAAGCGCTGAATATGAAGATGTGCTCTTCAGTCCTCTCTGGTGGTTATACGTCGTCATTGCAAGCACCCATTTAGGGCTTCAGTACAAATCTGACCTGTCACTGCTACATCTTACACCGTTCAAAAAACTAAAGTCGGTTGTACAGTAACTCTTTCCTTTTTCTCTGTCCCTCCATTTGATCTATCAGCACCATCTCTAGTTCTGTTTTCTGACTTCCTCTTTTCTTCTCTGTGCTGCACAGACAGGAAGTTGCACAGGTACACGGTTGGTTGGTTGGTGTCGTAACTAAATTGTCCCCCGGAAACGTGCTCTGCAGCTGTGTGCTTCATCGCATGTGTTTTCAGTTTCCTGATGGTTTTTACTTGAAGGACTTTGATGGTGGCATGTTTTTTTTGTTAACCCTATACTCTTACTGCCTTTTTCTTTCTCTCGCTCTCTTTCTCTCACATGCTCTCTCTCGCTCTCTCTCTTCTTCTCCCCTTCTCCTTTAGAGGGGATAAGGAGTCATGGATTCGCTCCAAATACGTAGAGAAGAAGTTCATCCAGAAGCTTCCGGAAACAGGCCGTAATCCACCCCTGCGTCGCTCCAGCGCCCGTCGGAACCGAACCAACACCCAGGGCCTTGCCCCCAGGCCCGCTCTGAAGCCCAAACCCACCCGCGCCACCCTTCCCCGCCTCACAGGTGCTGGGCTTGAAAACGCACACAAACACACACGCAAAGGAAAACAGAAGGGACTCCTGCATGGCACATGCGCATATTTCCAAACACAAACACAAATGTGCACACAGACATATGCCGACAGAGCAAAGATTGAAGAAAAACAGACACACCCCTGTGTGTGTGTGTGTGTGTGTGTGTTTATTGTGGTAATCAGCTGGATAAACCAGTAATCTTCTCGCCTCTTTGAAGTCATGGTATGTGACTGTCTCTCTCTCTCTCTCCTTCCTCTCAGGAATAAGTCCGAGCGACCTTGTCCAGAAGAACAACGCCTCCTTTCAGAAAGGTGAAACGCACACACCCTGTTCAAATAACAGCACAACAAAGGGCGTACACAGCCGCCAACCTCCACACATCCACCCACCCAACACTTTGCCCTGGACTGCAATCAGACCAGTTGAGCCTTCACCTAACCCTGCTGCTGGGCTCCCCAGACGAGGAGGAAGAGGAGGACCTGAGCGGCCTGCACCCAGGGGCCCTGCTGTACCGCTCCGCCGCCCTGCAGCACTTCCCCGTCATGGCCGACGCTCTGGCCCACGGCGCCGACGTCAACTGGGTCAACGCCGTCGAGCAGGCTAGCACCCCGCTCATACAGGCGGTCACATCGGTGAGCTGGTGTGTGTGTGTGGGTGTACTGTACTGTACTGTACTGTACTGTTCTGACACTCCCCCTGCATTCTAGAATGCCTTGGCAGCGTGTGAGTTCCTGCTCCAGAATGGAGCCAATGTGAACCAGGCAGACAACAATGGGAGAGGACCCCTACACCACGCCACCATACTGGGACACACAGGGTAGGAAGGGGTTAACACTCCTTCTCTCTCTCTCTCTTTCTCTCTTTCTCTCTCTCTGTCTCTCTCTCTCTCTCTCTCTCTCTCTCTCTCTCTCTGTCTTTGTTTATTTCACACACACACTCGGCTTCATTCAGCGCACACACACTAACTTAGACTGTTGTGGCTGTTCAGGCTGGTGTGTTTGTTCCTGAAGAGAGGGGCGGACTACAACGCCAGAGACAAGGACCAGAAAGACCCCATCACCATCGCTGTGGACGAGGCCAACGCTGACATCGTCACACTGTGAGTGAGGGGAGGGAGGAGGGTGAGGGGTGAGGAGGGGGAAAGAAGGAGGAGCGTGTGTGATGGAGGAGGGGGAAGGGGGGGATATTTGGATGACGAGGTGTGGCCCCTCACTCCCTTCTCTCTTCCCCCAACAGGTTGCGGCTTCACAAGATGAACAAGGAGATGCGCGAGATGGACGGAGCCTTTGGCCAACCAGGTCACTCGGGGGGCCTGGGTAGCGGGGGAGGGGGCGGGGGGACAGGAAGTGGGATTGGCCAAACCAGGAAGAGCCTCCAAGCTCTTAAGAACCACTTGAGCGGGTGGGCACTGGGGGGGGCAGAATGAGATGGTTTGGGGGCGCTGAGAGGATAGGAGGCATGGACACTAGCCCGGCACGAACACCACACACCAGCTAACGGGAAGCATTGGCTGGACTTCAAGGGAATGGGGGTTTGTGGGGGGGGGGGGAGAGAGGAAACAACTGCAATGACTCGCAGACCCTGTTCGAATGCCTCCAGTCAAAAGTGGATGTTCTACAACTGTCCTTGCGACGTCTTAAAAAACAAAAACAAGCATCTCTCCACTGTATGGGCAGAGAGACCTGAAGGCCACAGAAACATGCCTGTTAGAAGGATTAGGGGGGGGAGTAGCTTCAAATGAGCGAGAAAGTAGAGAGGGAAAAGACCACCTCGGGACAATGAAGGAGAGGTTGTGTGCAGGAAGACAGAGGGAGGGGTTTCGGCGTGATAATGCCCACCCACAGAGCATACGCACGGCACTTTGATGTTAAGCAAAAAGGCCACGTTGTCGTGCACTTGTTTCCAGACAACCTGAGCTCTGTGTTATGGCTGTCGAGCGTGCACTGTGAACACTGTCTGTTTTGTGTCTGTTCGTATCATGTAGCATTGTTGTTTTATGTATGAACCTTCTGCTGTGTGTGTATATATACATGTCGCCACTTGGCTGAAACATGGAATCAGCTTGTCATGGGGTTTACATGGTGGATTTCCTTCACCACGCTTTACTAAAGCACCGGACAGGTTCCATAAGATGCTTTCAAACCCTTTCTTGGGCACCCATACGAATGTCTTTTGCGACTGTACCCCTTTTTCAAGCTGTTTCCTGTTCTCCCACAATGTTGTGCTGCCGCCGGTCATCCCGTTTGTTCAGTCACATGTGCGCTCGCTTGTACTCAAGGTACCTTCTGTCAGGAGCCGTGATCCCCCCCCCCCCCAAGCCCCCCCCCCCCCCCTTCCCCCATGGTGGCCACCAACCCCCCAGGAGCTTCTCCATTCTCCAAAGACTTCAATCTTAAGCTTTTGTTCCGTTTGGACAGCCTAGGCTCATATGCTTGCTGCTTGTGTGGTTTCCGTGTGACAAATGAAGTTTTCCTTGTCTGCTATGATGGTCGCCCCATATACCTGCCAAGTCACTTTAGGCCCCCTGCTTAAATGAAGATAAGCTCTCAAACAGTAGTTTGAGTAGCAACACTACAATCCCACTGGAATTAGCATTAGAAGGGACGTCCATGCTGATTGGTTAGTTGTTTATGACCTCATGTGGCCCATGTGCTGTTCGCCGTGTGTGTGTGTGTGTGTGTGTCTGCGTGCTAATGTCTCCAGTCCACTGAGATGGCTGAATGGCCTCTGCAGCTTGCAGTGTGTGTCCTGCCTCGTCATACCTGACAGAGCAACAGGTAAAGTGTGTGTGTGGCGTGTCTGTGTGTCTGTGTGTGTCAATACATACGCATGTTGAATTGTTGCTTTCACGCCTGTATAGATGAAACTGACTAGAAGGAGCAGGTAGAATGTGGAACGACTCGTTGTGCTTGATAGAACACGAGAGAGCATGACATCACTGTGGACGTCCGTCAGATATCAGCTTATTTCCTGGACTTGTCTTTCTGTCGTGGCTTCATGTCCCCCCTCCTCTGTCCCCCCCCCCCCCCAGGTGACGAGACGTACAACGACATCTTCAGGGACTTCTCTCACATGGCCTCCAACAACCCGGAAAAGCTCAAACGCCGGAGCACCGACCTGAAGACTTGAAAGCAGTCGTGGCCAGACGGCACGCCGCGGCGTGGACGGCGTCCTGGACGGCGTCCTGGATAGGAACCCCGGTCGTTTGGAGTAGATTCCAGAGACGTGTTGATCGCGTTGCTCTGGTAGCAGACGCGCGTCTAGCACAGATGTACGCACGCACGTAAACAGCCACCGACATGGCCCTGCGTGGCCTTGCATAACCCTGTCTCTCTCTTTCCCCTGTGTCCCTCTCTCTGTGTCTCTGTCTCTCTCTTTTTGTTCCTGTCTCTCTCTCTCTTTGTCCCTGTTCCGCTCTCTCTCTGCCGCTCGCACACGCTCGCTGGCATCCTGGCTGCATTTGCTCACTGGCCAGCTGGGAATGACTTCAACCCAACAGTGAGGATGTTGTGTTCCTGGTCCAGTGCGTTGAAGTGGGAACACAAACGCCCACTGGGAGAAACATCCCCCACAAACCGTTGACAGCAGTGAATAGCCTGCACAGAATGACACCCTATCATCCATTTGTCTTCCTTAAATTTGTTTTTTTTTTCCCATATAAAATAACTTTGCTTTTTATTTTTGATAAAGCTGCAGGATGTATTTTGAATGTGTTTGATTGCATTGTTTTATCAACTGCCCACGGTACTGGGAATGTTACACAAATTAAAAATATAATTTCGTTACATGTTCAGCTTATATGGGAGATTTTAAGAAATTCATAAAAGGAGGAGAAATAGATTCCTGGTTACACGTATCTTGACCATCAACTTCCACTAGATGGTGATATTTGTGTAAGCTCTCGTGTTACCAAAACAAGTGGTTGCTGCTATGGATACTGTAGGTCTTTTTATTTTATTAAAATGGTATACAAAATTCCCCCCCAATCTTGATATATAATGTCCATATATAGCACATAAGGTATAGTTGATCTGTAGCAAAGGATTTGTAAAAAAAAAAAAGGTTCTTCAACCAAAGGTGAATGAGGTAGCCCATTTTTCTAAACGACAGCAAAATCTGCTCATTAAAATGTCCCATGCCCACTTTACAAAAAGATACACTGGCCATGAATCTGTCAGACCTCGATACAAACCATAACAATCAAAGTGACTACATATGAAGAACATCTATTCAGAATATTATCATATTACTCTATAGGCAGCCAGCGTATGAAGAATTATTCAAAACATACTTGTATCTAAGCAAGCTACAGTATAAGCTATATCTGGTAGGCTTTGAATATGAACGTAGCAAACACGATAGGTAGGAAGTTGCAAAACATCATTGTGAAATATCTACTAATCCTACAGTATTCAGTCATTGTTTTTTTTTGTCAGATTGTACCGCTAGCATTATTCCATGGTGTGTTAAGACATGTTTGAGTTTGCGAGTTGGTATTGCTTTTTTTAAATATCCATGGACATGATTTTTCTCCTGGAGAGAAAATGCCTCAGGCACTGAGTATCAAAGGTCACATACTAAGATCTACTCCCACTCCCTAAACCTGGACTTTCAGTGCTTATAAGCATGAGCTCGCACAGAACCAGATACAGATGAGGGTAACATGCGAACCCCGTTTGAGAGCTTGAAGCTTTCGATCGCTACTTCCCGCACAGGAGAAGTGATTGGATGAGATCTGTGACTATTTACCTAACTTCAGAACCTGTTTTCATATGACTCAGTAGGGGGTGGGGTACCGTCTCAGAGTCCACTACACCTAAACCACGGAGCTCAGATGAACACCCGCTGAACTGTGAAAAAGCAGAACAGGATGTTCCATCCCTCCTTCTAGATTGTTCCACGGTCTCTTGGTCGATGTAGGGATCTCTGCCTCCATGTGTTTCCCAGCATGGGGCTCAATGCTGGAGCCTTAAGGCCACAGAGTGATATGTGGACATCCATGTGAGCAGACGTGGTCTGTTTTCCTCCAGAATCCCTATTGGGTTAGACTGCTATGGAAAGAGGTGGGAGGAGTTTGGGGGGATAATGACTCGACAGGGCAACCAGACCAGTTCCCTCTCCCCACTGAGGTTGTGCAGCGTAGCTAGGAGTCCATCTGTTGACAATCAATGATTCCCAGGGTGAATGATTCACCAGTGAGGGAAGTCAGAGGCACGATGAATGCACTGCTGGTCACAGTCACTTTGCCCCACATGTTGAGTACAGGTGATCCTGGTGTTCAGTCCTCTGCCCTCTGTTCTGTAACTAAAGATAGCCAACTCACCCCATCCACACACCTCCTTCTCCTCCATCAGTCATTTACGCACTACGTTATGATGGAAACAGAAAATGAACCCAAAAATGAAAGAAATAAAGGATTTTGGAAATGTTCGCTGAAGGACACTTGGCATTGTTCTGTATTGTTCAACTGTTGACAGTTGAACTTTGGAGCGGTGACCCGTTTCATTTCTTACCCCATCGCACCTTCCCAAGTCAAGGGAAAGACAGCGAGGCCAGTGGTAAGCCTGAACAGAACCTCTGTCCAATAAAGTTCCTTCGGTGAAGGTTCTCCAGCCTGTCAGGTGGCTGATACGTGACAGCTGTGCAGTGATTGGCCGCCAAACCAGGAAGAGAAAAAGGTCTGCGTCGTCCTCTTATAGAAAATTCATTTCAAAATGATGGTGGTGAGGATGTCCTGAGGAACCATTGTCACGAATGGGATTCTAGAACAATTGTAGGACAGTTGAACCACCTTACTTCTAAGCCAGGAAGGAATACCTCTGTGAGAAAGAGACGAAAAATGAAGAGAAAAAAAGAAAATAACGATGAAGAAAAAAAATCTAATGTTGAGTAATATTGAGCAACCCAACCATAACAGCTAGAATGATATGGCTGTCTTAGCAGAGAAATGACATAAGCCTTACAAAACGCCCCAATAGTCACCACCTAGGGGCAAGAGCCTATTTTTCATTATTCAGTTGCGTTTCATGTTATTTTGTCACATAATAGGTGATGTAATTGCAGGATAACACTACACTGCTGTTTTGAGTGGGTGTGTT
Organism: Plecoglossus altivelis; assembly: GCA_036571765.1. Lineage (NCBI taxonomy): Eukaryota > Metazoa > Chordata > Actinopteri > Osmeriformes > Plecoglossidae > Plecoglossus > Plecoglossus altivelis. The sequence continues at coordinate 5,978,483 of BROE01000023.1, read as the reverse complement.
TGTGGTGTGTTTGTGCGGGTGTGTTCCTGAGCAGGAATGTTCAGAATCCAGAGCTTCTTGGCACAGAAAGACAGACAGAAAAGGTAAGGCAACAGTCAAGGTTTTCCCCAAAGCACCACAGGTGTGCTGGTCATTATGCTTTCCTGACTAGCTGCAACAGACAGAAATCTCCCTTCACACCAGCAAACCAAAAGCCCACAATGAAACGGGACCCAACCCACAAGGCAGCGATACGATTGGCTGATCGGAGGTTCTGTCAAGCATGCATAAATCAGCAGTTGTCGTCCGCCTCGGCCCGGCTCTGTTTCAGAGGCGTGTCCTCCCGGTCTAGGTTGAGACTGCTGCGCTCCAGTTGTGGCTCAGAGAAGGGGACGGCGTCCAGGTGGTTGAGACCCTCAGTGAAGGAGGAGGGGGTTTTCATCAGGGGGGACTCGGCGCCTTTTCCGTCCTGGCCGGCGGGGGTCCTCTGACCTGCCAGAGGAGGCGGGGTCGTACAGGAGAAGAAGTGAGGCAACATGGTCATAACTAAGGTGCCCAGGATGACGGAAATGCCAGCCACTACGAAGGAGGCTGTGAAGTTACCAGTAATGTCCCTCAGCAAGCCTGAGGTAGAAGGAGAGAGAGAGGAGGGGTGGAGAGAGAGAGATGACGCTATGGGTGATGACTTGACTTCCTTGACTTCTGCCAAATATCCCTTCCTCCTTGCCCATAACCCCCTGTAACCCCCTCTCTGTAATAACAGCCCCCTGTACCCCCCCCCCTTCCCCGTAAAACCCCCCCCCCGCCCCTCCCCCCCGCTCACCTGACAGAGGCGCCCCCAGAAGCCCACCCACACTCTCGATGAGCTGCAGCAGGCCCAGGGCGCCCAGCGTGCGCTGCATGCCCACGATCTCCGGCACCACCGAGAACACCAGCGGAGTCATGGCGCCCCGAGCAGAACCCGTAGGCCAGGCCTGACCACCACGCGGCCCCGGGTAGGACCGCGCCCAGGGCGACCCCCTGAGCGGGCGAGCGAGCGTCGAGCATCTGTAGGGAGACGGGGAAGCCCCGCGTCAGCCCCGGTCCACTCGCACAGCATGTGGGCAGACGCAGGGCTGGTCCCGATGTCGCGACCCACCAGCTGCCGCGATCCAGCAGTGCGGTCCCGACCGTGGAGGTTCCCCTCCCCCCCGCTCACCTGACAGAGGCGCCCCCAGAAGCCCACCCACACTCTCGATGAGCTGCAGCAGGCCCAGGGCGCCCAGCGTGCGCTGCATGCCCACGATCTCCGGCACCACCGAGAACACCAGCGGAGTCATGGCGCCCGAGCAGAACCCGTAGGCCAGGCTGACCACCACCAGGCCCGGGTAGGAGCCGCCCAGCGACCCCAGCGGCAGCAGCAGCAGGAACAGCCCCGTCAGCCCCGTCCACACGCACAGCATGTGGGGCAGACGCAGGCGGCCCATGTCCGACCACCAGCCGGACAGCAGGCGGCCCACGATGTCGGTGACGCCGGTGGCGGAGATGATGAAGGCAGCCTGGTACTGGGAGAAGCCCTCGTGGTGACTGTGGGCCACCAGGTGCACGTAGGGAACAAAGTAGCCGAAGTTGAAGAGGGTGATGGCCAGGCTGTAGGTGAGGAAGGGCCTCTGGAAGAGGAGGGAGAGCTCCAGGTAGGAGTAAGCTTTGGAGAGGATGGAGGAGAAGGTGGAGGAGGGGGTGTCGGAGTCTGCCTGAGAGGCAGGGTTCTGGTGAGGGGCGAGGGATGGAGGGGGCAGGGGGTAAGGAACGAAGGAGGAGGGATAGAAGTGGGGGGGAGAAGATGACGGGGATATGGGAAAGGAGTGGGAAAGAGAGCAGTATTGAATATATAATCTATTCAAGAGCAAGAGAAATGCATGCACGCACACACATAACATTCCAGTACTGACATGAATGCCATGAGTAGATTTTTTTGAAACGTTACATGTAACAGTTATGTACATCATTTAAACAGACACTACCCACACATGTACACACAGGTTTTCACAAATTACTCCTCTTGGCAACCCAGCTATACATCGCTTCATCCAAGTTCCTGTTCTCATTCAGGTAAAAACAAAAACTAGCAGCACATCTTCTTTCAGACCATGTGACCTACTTAAACATCATCCACACATAAACCCCTGCTATCATCCTTCATTTTGCTAATCCGCCTGTTCCCCTCTTGTCAGTACCTCCACCGCCATCTTGAGGCCCGCCTGGGGCCGAATGAGGGCCCCGCAGGCCACCATATTAAAGCTGAGGCCCCCCAGGATGAGCAGGGCCCCCCGCCAGGTGTACGTGTCCACCAGAAACTGGAAGAGCGGCGAGAAGGCGAAGGAGGAGAGGCCGATGCCGGTGAAGCCCAGCGCCATGGCCAGAGAGCGGCGCCGCGTGAAATACTGCATGACCGACGCCACGGTGGGGGTGAAGACCAGCGCCCAGCCTGAGCCTGGGGGAGGGGGGGGGAAGACGTGGGGAGGGGTCATGGGTGGGGGAAAGAGGTGGAGAAACGTGTGAGGGGGAGGAAGCGAATTATGGGTGAAGAGAGATACGTAGAGTGTTATATAAAAGTTGGAAACCGCGCGTCCAGGTGGTGAATCTGTGTGTTTATAGTGTGTGTTACCTGATATGACCCCCATGGTGAGGTACACGTGTGTGACACAAGTAGCCTGTGAAGCCAGGATGAAGCCCATTCCAGACAGGAGCCCTCCTATCATCACCACGGGCCTGGCGCCATAGGCATAACACAGTGCTGTTCCTACAGGACCTGGGGTCCACACACACACACACACACACACACACACACAGGCAGACGTGCGCACAGATACAGGCGCACACACAGACACACACAAGCACCGATTTACCAAACAGACACCCAACTTAATAATAATAATTCTTCTTTTAATATGTGACAAAATTCAATGAAACAGAAAATAAATGATAAGAAGGATTTCGTAGGGTCATGCTCCAATACACACACACACACATACCTGCCTGTTCCGTTCATACTTACTGACAAGCTGCTGCATCGCCACCCCGATAGAGGTGATCCAGGAGATGACCTGGGCGCTCTCATCGAAATACTGGACAAACTCCACGAAGAACACCCCCAGGCTGCGGATTAGACCGAACACCAGGGCTGAGCTGACAAACAGGGCCCCCACCACCACCCAGCCCCACCCCCCATCTGGCATCGCCTCCGGGGGAGATGCAGGCCCGGGCTGGAACTTCGACATGGCTGGGAAGGAGAGAAGCACGGTTTAGAGTTAGAGGTGGGTTCGTCTGACTGAGGAAGCCTCATAGGTCGTTTGATTCACGCTAAACATAACTGTGTTGGTGGAAATGCCCTCGGGGACAGTGGGAGAGCGGAAGCGAGAGAGAGGCAGACTGCTCGTTTGATTCTTTGACAAATCAAATCGAAATCAAAATATTTTCGTGCGGCTGTTTTCGACGGTCAAGAAAGGGCTTCGCATACGCCCGCAGAACTTCCCCTCAACCAAACTGAAACCCTCAAGGAAGACATGAGAAAACTCCTTGGAAATCGCACCAGAGGAGAGAGAGTGGAGGAGCGATTTATGATGGAGCATTTTGTGACACTTGGCTGACACACAAATTGGTCTCCATCCATCAAGTCACAGCACACAGAGATACAGTCTGTCTCAGCATGCCTCCATTAGACAGGTGAATAGGATTAGCTCAATGCCACAATCAGCTCTGCTGGGGCTTGGAGTGTTTTTTTTTTTTTTGGTTAGCCTACCTCAAAGTTTGCGGCAGGTGTGGATGAGATATAAGATAAGATTACCCTCTTTAAGCAGTCTTTCCCTCTTATATAAACGTCCACAAGTCAAGAGTGATGACTATCTTAGTGACGCTCTGAGAAAGTCTTGTCTTTCTCTTGTGAGAGCTTCTAGAATCTACCGGCTGTGCGAGTGACCTTGGGAACTACTTCGTGAGGGCTGTAGAAACCAGAATAACCCTTGACTGAGTTCCAGAATTCCATTCTAGAACTATCACCTCTATAATAGACATTTAAACTTAAGTGGGAAAATTAGAGAAAGTTAAAGAGGCAGACAGAGAGAAGGAGAAGGTCGTAGCACAGCATGTCGATCGAGGCCAAGAGTTACTCGTGTGAAATGAATAGATGGATTAATGGTCAGACCCGTTCTGTAATTCCGCCCTTAGCCGAGGGGCATTTCTGATTGGGTAACGGAGCCTTTTATTTCCTGTCCCCTTTTTTCCCCCGGTTGTGTTGCTTTCCAAAAAGTTTGGATATTGTTCAGAGGATAAAGCAAATCGGTCACATGAGCAAAAAAAAATAATCCACAAATCATTTCTTTCCGTAGATAAGCCAGGATAATTAGGGCCCATTATTAACCAATTACCAGCTCTGCTGGAGAATCCCAAAGCGCCATAATCCTTGTTATATCACACAAAACAATAACGGACGAAATACTAAAGGATCTAAAACAAAATGACTTTGAGATCTCTTTTGGCAGATCCCTTTGCCAAAGGAATCTCAAAAAAAATCCCTTTTGGCAAAAGTTCTTCCTCCCTCTGATCTAAATACTTGTGGGCAACAGTCGTTTTTAAGTAACCTTGAAATGACTGGAATGAATTTTACCAGTCACACATCTCACCTCACCCAGGGGCAAATAACTGGTTTGCTTACCTGCTTAAACAGTATAGGAACAGCTACCAGTGCAGGACTGTCTAAAAAGCCCAGAAACCTGATGGAATCACACACTAATGTGCCCCTGCAGTTCAGTCACTGATGAAGACTCAGGGCTCTTACTGAAGGGCCAAAGATCACAACAACCATTTGCACAGTTTATGTGCAAGTGCGAGTCTGTGTGCGTGTGTGTGTGTGTGTGTGTGCGTGCAGTCGACAAATAGGTTCCTACCAGTGAATAACGAAGAGCAGGAGGAGGGTCACTCGAACGATCCAGTGTTTTGGAAGCTGTTAGAGAAAACACAGAGGTAAATCCTGACACTCGCATGCTGCACACTAAACCCACAAGCCCTTTCAGATCAAGCCCACCTCATTGGCAGACAGACGTCTCCAATGACTGATCACTTCGTCCAATCAGACCAACGCCTAACGCCTTCGGTGCGATTAGTACGTTAGGGAATTAGCTATGGAAGCTTGTGTCCTCATCTGCTCGTCTGCAGCTGTGCAGAGGACTCCATTGATTTTGTTCATGTTGAGCACAGGTACAGAGATAGGCAGGCTTGCCACTGTGCTCACAAAGGCCAACAAGGTCCTAGAATCGACTTTTTCACTTTTATATCTCTAGCCTCGACCTTTAAAAAATGTGTCCAAGGATGTGAAGAACAGTCTAGTCTTGTTAGATGATGACACAAACGACCAACAACAATGTGGTTAAATAGTAGAAGCAGTATCACTATCAGAGAAAATCTGGTTAAATAGTAGAAGTAGTATCACTATCAGAGACAATGTGGTTAAATAGTAGAAGTAGTATCACTATCAGAGACAATGTGGTTAAATAGTAGAAGCAGTATCACTATCAGAGGCAATGTGGTTAAATAGTAGAAGCAGTATCACTATCAGAGAAAATCTGGTAAAATAGTAGAAGCAGTATCACTATCAGAGACAATGTGGTTAAATAGTAGAAGTAGTATCACTATCAGAGAAAATCTGGTTAAATAGTAGAAGCAGTATCACTATCAGAGGCAATGTGGTTAAATAGTAGAAGCAGTATCACTATCAGAGGCAATCTGGTTAAATAGTAGAAGCAGTATCACTATCAGAGGCAATCTGGTTAAATAGTTACGTGGAGATCAGCGTGACCTGACAGATCCTAACGTGGTTCAGTTTATTTGCATCATAAAACAAACATAAATCATAAAGCAAACACAAAAAGTGAACATTGGTATAAAGTAGTCTGCAGGTGTATAGACAAGGTGAGTCCTATATATCACGAGGGTGAATGAAAATGAAATAATGATGAATGTGACACAAAAAAAACAGTCATAACATAGTTGAGTACATTGGGCTACTTGACCCCCACATACCAGTTATCTGCGTTCCTTGTTCAATTATGCGATGAAGTTGATGGAAAAGATGACATATAAACAGTGAAAGTCCCACGGTGTATGCAGCTTAGTCTGAACTATTAAACAGTACAGGCATGTGGCAGTGCTTTTATATAGTGCAATTTCGAAGGCATAGTAGTACAGTTGTCTTGCACCCACTGTCAGGAACTCCCACTTGACTGCTTCGAACGAAATGTTGTAAAACTCAATGAGAAAGATTACGGTGACGACGCAGGCGCATAAGGCATCAACAGTATCTATGCAGAGGCGGTTGGAGTCTATTGTGTGCAGCCGCTGTTGCAGCTGAATATTTATGCCAGCTGTGTCTCTGTATTTCGGCTACAACCTAGCCCTGTAGCCGAACAAATAGTTTACATTGTGGCCTAATTTGCTCACAATTCGGTGGAGTATTCATGAGACAGCATGCATCATGATGAATCTTTCATGTGTCAACTAAATTCCCCATGTAATGTGAAAAGAATGAACACTACTCTAGCCTGTTAGAGTGTGCTGCATGGTAGGCAAATTGCAGATGTAATGTATTTTCGTGGTCTTTTTAAGCCTGTGCGCCTTACGATCGCCCGGATCATATTTGCATGTCCTGTGGCATTTCCATGTAAGGTTCAAATCTATATCAACCCTTCTCTCAGCGAAGCCTATTTTCAATTATACCAACCATTGCAATATATTTAGCATACACGAATGGCATATGTATCATGTGGAACACCGACTGTTAAACAATAACAATAAATCTATTGAAGCTGGTACCCGGAACTCCGTTAAAACTAGGGTATTCCTCAACGATTAATCTGAGCCTGCGTTGTTAATGGTTGGTCATAAAGTATCGCGCTGACTATCTGACCCGTCCGTGCCTATAAACCTTAACGAGTGACACATCTCGTGAGTCTTATGAAAGGTTGTGCATAGTAAGACTACACTCACCCATGTGCTGAGCTGCTGCTAAGACCATTCAACAGGATAGCCACAAGGATGCCATGGATTTGACCGATAATGGATACATCCCATTCCTAAATGAATATCTTGGTGATATTTGCCGTTTTCACAAAGAGCTCATGCGCGCGTGACATCTTGCGATCTTCCGTAGCTTCAGGCGACCGGTCGCCGGCGACGTGTAGACCGCTCAGACCATGCATGTGGTAATGCTTACATCACATTGTGTAACTGTAAAAGACCGTTAGCAAGGCAAGCCTACCGCAATTCTTCAGTCATTGGTTAACCAACCAGCCGCAATCTGACCCTTGCCCTACAAATCTGCAGTGCCACATTACAATGTGTTTTGTGTGTACTGTGTACCTACGGAAAAAGACTGAACTGAAAACAATTGCTGAAGCTGGAAACCAGGCCTACACTAAAGTTGTTGGTTTGTTCAGTAATATATTTTTTATCTGGAAGGTTAAATCAATAGGTTACACTTGAGTTCAAACAAGTATGGCTATTGTTAAACAGTTGTATGGATGTCCTGATATTCTATGATACAGACACTATGCGGTTTATAATCCTCTAGATGCTAACAGTAATAGGACAGGCAGGGTGCATGTGTGTGTGAGAGTGTTTGTGTGTCTGTACTAGAGTCTTGTGGGTATTTGTTCCTATGTTAGTGTGTGTGTGTGTGCGTGTGTGTGGATTGGAAATTCCCACACATCATCATTTCCCTGGTGCTTGTTCCCCTCATCATGTTCTCTGCCCACCAAGTCCTCATAACCCAGGAAGCAGGGGATGATAGAGGGTGAGAGAGAGCTTGCCAGGGGCGACCCCCGCCCTCCTCCTCCTCCTCCTCCTTGTCCTCCTCCTCCTCCTCCTCCTCCTCCTCCTCCTTGTCCTCCTCTATGCAGGAAGCGGCTTGTTGACGCACATTACCGGGAGTCTGGATCAGAACCTCCTTGGGTATAAAGCGGCAAGCGTGTTTCAAATCAGAGCGCCTACCGGAAACAGGTGCCTGGCAGTACCATTGTTCCTAGCCCCACCGACATCCAGAGACTGGCCCAGTCCAGGAGCTCTGACTACTGCTGCAGAAGACATGAGTCATGGATGTCTGAAGGGTTAGCGGACGGAAGGAAGTCTAGGGAGGAAAGGAGAGAGGGATGGTTGGACGCGGTGAGAGAGCTTTGCTTGGTAGCTGAAATAATGAAGGGGGGGAGAGGGTTTTAGATATAGTTGTGAATCAGGTAAGAAAGTGAAGAGTCGTCTTGCGCACCAACAAAGAAGGTCCAGCAGTGAACGTTGTTTACCTTGTACAGAGAATGTAAGTTAGTTTCCTAACCACATCACATTTCCTGCAGTCACAACTGGCTTACTTTCACACCACAAAGTCCACCTTTCACAGCAGAGAACAGTTGCTTCAACACGACACGTCTGACGTTGATGGGTAATTGGTTTTAATTTAATTTGTATAAAACACCTGTCTTTGTCCAGCAAAAGAACACAATAATAATTTCACGATCAGTATTATTTCTCACAATTTTACACAGTTGCTTTCTCTAGTTTTCAACTCTAAAATCTAAACAATCCCTCATATACAAGAGAATAAAGTCCTTTGCCTGCTTGGACCGTGAAATACATTATCATAAAGCACCAATGTTGACAAAAAGTATTCTTGCACTTAAATATAATCGGTTCAAAAAAACACTTCTCCATGTGACATATTTGTCACAGGATGCTTTTCATACAGCACGCAGGCACCAGGCCATGGATTTTACTCAAATAAAAACAGTTAACAGTTAAACTAGAAGGCCATACAATAGTGTCCACAAACTTGTTAAATATAAGTGGGGCAATCACGTTTAATTACAATCACCATTGTAATGTTGAGTAAGCCAATTCGTTCTGTGTCGGAGGCTAATGTTCGAAAAGATGAACGATGCCACCCAAAACATTGCTGGACATATTTCCCTTGCTGCAAAACCTACTTGATGCTTCTCCTTACCATCCCACTGCCCCTCTTCTCTCTCTTCCATTTCCCTTCATCCTCCTCTCAATCTCTTCTATTTCCCTTCATCCTCCTCTCTCACTTCCGTTCCCTTCATCCTCTTCTCTCTTCCATTATCTTCATCCTCTTCTCTCTTCCATTCTCTTCATCCTCCTCTCTCTCTTCCCTTCTCCACTTCCCTTTCCTTTCTGCACGTCCCCTGAACAATCTTCTCAACATTTCAAAACTGTTGCCTCCCCCCCCAATAGTTCCATAACTGCTGTGCTATACAGGCCCCTAAACACACAGAGCCAACTCACTACAACTGTAGGAATGTATATCTTCATTTGACTTCATGGAAACATCCCCTCCGGTTCTTTTCAACAGGAACAAGTAGAGGGGAATGCCTTCCACATGTTCCAACATTGAGAATGACAAATAGCTTCTCATTGATAGGTAAAATGACTGTCTCATGTTCTTCTGGAAGACAGCCAGGGACATGGACAGGTATTTCATAACGTAAACCCAGGCTGTTCAGTACAGGCACAGAACACAAGGCAAAAAGAACGAGCACAGAGCAGTAGATCCAGAACACGTGCTACTTCAACAACAACTACTGACAGTCGTGTTCCGTCAACGCTCAGCTACTTTGCGCTCCATGTCAGTCAACCCTGAACATGAGAGGGAGTTAAATGCTTTGTCGGGATCCAAATAGAAAAGGCAACAGCCTGTTAAAGATCCGTGTTTAACAGGCTTGCGGGATTGGCTGGTAGGGGTCGGCCAGGACCTTGTAGCGGATCTTGGTGTTAGTGACAGCTCCGTGCTTCTGTCTCAGGTGAAGGCGGAGCTGGCTCTTGTGCCGGAAGTGAAGGTCACATTTCTCACACTGTCAGAGGGGGGGAGATGGGCAACTTCAGCTCTTGGTGTGTGTATGTGTGTGTGTGTGTCAGTGGCGTGTGTGTGCGTTTGAGGACTCACAGTGTAAGGTTTCTCTCCAGTGTGGATGCGGAGGTGACTCTTCAGGGTCTGCAGGTGTCGGAAGCGAGTGCCACAGGTGTTGCAGGGGTACGGTTTCTCCCCGGTGTGGATCAGAACATGAGCTCGCAGGTGGGCGACCTGACAGAGCACAAACACACTAATAAACATCTACCCACCTACATCTACCAATCTCTATGGATTAGTATTATTAGTATTAGTAGTAAATTGTTTGTTGTTAGACTGTACTGTTGAATGTCTGTACTTATGTAGCACCGTGGCTCTGTGAGGCACGACATTTCGTTCCACTGTATGCACCCGCATGTAGCGGAATGACAATAAAGCACAACTTGAACTAGTATGTCACGATTCATCCAAAGTATGTCACCGGTCCTTGATTGACTTCCCTAAGCGGTTCGTATTCAGACAGACACCGCCCACGTGCTCACCTGAACGAATCGTGCCCCGCACGTGTCGCAGCGATATGGTTTCTCTCCGGAGTGGATCCGAGAGTGAGTCTTCAGGTTGGCCGGACGGTTAAACTGGGCGCCACACACATCACAGCGGTATGGTTTATCTCCTAGAGACCCAAAGACAGGACCAAGGGAGGACCATTCAGAAGTGAGTTTACATGTTTCAATAAAATGTTCTAAGCGATGTGTAATTATGATAACGCTAACTGACACTCCCCTTGGAATGCCATTAGCACTTTGATCTATACTGCAAAACTTGGCATCACTCATACCTGTGCAGACCGGCTTTGTCCCGCCTATGTTGCCAGAGTAACATAAAGGCAAACGGTAGGTCTCGCACTTGATTGGGTGTTGACGGCGACAGGCAGCTGGTGGCTCGTTAGTTGTCATTCTGACCTCTAATGGGACAAGGTTAGTGGCCACCGGGGGAAGAACTGGGCCAGCGACATCACGACAGAAGGCCCGCCCTTGCCTGCGAAAAAACCCTGTTTTACTCCCAGAATGCAATGGTGATATCAGACGCCTAAACTCAGTTCTGTAGCAGTTCTGAAAGTCCTATCTACTGGACTTTTTAAGAATGAGCTGGTGTTACATGTCTATGTCTCTACCTGTCTTGTAGGACCAGCTCATCCCCAGGCCACGCCTCCCCAGGAGGTTTTTGCACATCCATCCTATCGGAAGTCGGCGCGCGGACTGCCTGCTGTTGCCCCTCCTCTGGCCCCTCCTCCTTCACCTTGGTTACGGCACAAAGAGGGTTGAGGACGATATACTTGTACTTCTTCCAGTTGCAGGCTTTCGGGTCTGAGGTGGGCTTGGTCTCGCTCTGTACAGGAAAAACATCAAACAAACACAATATAATATGCGAAATAAAAATATGGCTGACATGTTAGTGAACACATCGGTTTGTAGCCAGTTTGATGTCTGAATAAGCAAATGTGATTGTTTTGGAACGTTAATAAGAGACATGCCATGAGCTGGTTGGATAAGTTGCAGGTGTTTGACTCAGCAGGAGAGTTGGGCTGGCAGCTGGAGCGGGAGGGGCTGTCAGGGGAGGGGGTTGGGGACCCCAGACGGGGTGACTCAGGCTCCACTTTCAGCTCCTGTGACCTGGACTGGCAGGATAGGAAAGTCCCTGGCTTCATGGAGGCCAGTCTCTCTCCAGGGATCCTGTGGAAGAAAGAAAGGAACTCCTGTAGTGATATAACTACTTGGCTGACAGAGGCTTAAAACGCACAAACACCACCACTAACAGATGGGTCGATGTGTGTGTGGATTCACATTCTCACACACGCACGCACGCACGCACACACACGCAGGCACACACACGAAACTGGGAACCACAACCACAAGCGTCTCTTTATTTCAATCAAAAACACTTCTACTTAATTGTGACAAAAACCAACATGCGCACATTCTCACCTAGCCAAGTCAACAGGATTCACCTGGCCCGGTGCCTCAGCCAAATTCTGGGAGGGAGCTAACATCTGGTGCCGCGCTCCTCGAAAGGTTACCTGGGGTGACACCAGGGTTGCTACCTGACGGGCAATGCCAGCTGGAGACGCCCCGGAGTCCGGCTCCGACTGGGGAGGCGTCACGCACATCCTCTCGCTGGAGAAACAAACACAAGTTAGACGCAGCCAGACCACCCAATCCAACGCTTCACACGGGTGGGCTGTGTCCATAATCCATAATCTTTTTCAAATCGAACGTCATACTACACGTTTTATTTGCTCTGTACTGAATCCACGAAATGCTTTGGTTTGGTAACTGGTAAAGGGTTGAGTTGTACCTGTGGGTTTCCCAGGAGGAATGAAGTGTTTAAGAGAGCCTTCTATTCATTAAAGAGCAGCTGTCAAGCCGAACATTTTAAGAGTCCTTAAATCTGCTCCCAATGTTTTTTTTGGTACAGTGCCAATGCCTAAGGCACACACTTACACAACCAAGAGAGCATGTCTGGCTGTCAGACAAATGCATTTGCTTGAAATAAACTATTCCTGCCACCCTCAGCATCCCCTCCCTCCTCTCAGTCCCTTAGGATCACCTGTCTAGCATGAAGGCCCTGCAGGCGTCCGCCACATGGTCCATCTGCAGGTAGGTGGCAACAGCAAGCACGCCGGGGACGGTGCGGCGGGTCAGCGGCAGGCGGGAGGTGTACATGAAGTCCAGGAGGAGAGACACGCTGGTGGGCTCCAGGAAGTCAGGGAGAGACAGGGTCATGGCTGGACCGCCTCCTCCGGGCGCGTGGCCGTCCCACCCAGGGGTGGCCACGCGCCGCGAGTAGAGGGAGTAGAAGAAACCACTGGGGAACAGAGGGAGAGAGAGTGAGACAGACAGACAGACAGACAGACAGACAGATAGATTGATAGACAGATAGTCACTTAAAGGGGTGATGAAAAGACAATGTGAAGGAAGACAAGCAGCCCAAATTCCTCACAGGAAGGACGGCGTATGTGTCCTGTGTGCAAAACAGGAAAGAGAACAGGAAAGGGCAGGAGAAGAAAGGAAATAGAACGCGAAGGGGGCAGGCGGATAGAGAGTGAAAGCTGAAATGGAAGAACAAGATGGACGCCAATAAGTGTGTAAAGTAGACAGCAGTGACACGAAAAACACACGTCAACTGTAAAAGTAGAAACCGAAGAGAAAGATGGGTGAGATCAGAGATGTGAGTGAATGTCTGATGCCATGAGGCCAGTGCCAACCTGCAGGCGATGAGAACCGAACAGTGTGCTCGCAAATGGGTGGTGCCAACCAAAAGGGTGGCGTCCGTCAGAATGTTCCGGTGCCTCAGCTCATTTAAGTTGAGCAGCACGTCATTGGAGTGCCTCGTAAACTCCTTCACGTATCCCTCCGCTGCTGCCTCAGCCGTCACCTCACGCCTGCCGCTGACCCTGTATCCTTCCACCACCTGCATCTTGCTCATCTTTTTTTTAAATTAAGAAAACAGGATATATCTGAATTTGCGGTATAATTCAAAACGGTTTGTGACACCAACATATCACAATTGTAAACACTATACTGCAGGACGACTAGGACAAGATAAAATACAATTAATGACACTGAATGAAAGAAATGCAAGTCACACTGTACCTTGTTGCAGAAGACTGTATGGAATAAAGTCTCTTGGGCATCTGTTAGGTGAGACCAGCTCCCTACTCGTACCTGCAACACAACACTCTATCACTGTCCAAATACAACATACAGTGCACGTTCTAATGTAGCATGCCCATCACTGCCAAGGAGCAGTTTTAGAATATTGCAAAATGATTGAGACCAGTCAGCGGAGTAATTAAGAGTTGACATGTCATCCTCAAGATCTGTCAAATTGCCGCAAAAAATCGTTTAAAGTAGCAGCCCTACGGTCACACTTAAAACTACCGTTAGTTTAAGACAAAGTACCAACGACTGAACAAAATATCCACGTCTGTAAGAAAGTGACTAGATCCAAGCAGGTTATCATTAAACCAGGAAATCAAAAATGATTAAAAAAAACAAAAACAAACAGCACAGATTTGTTTGTTTTTTAAGAACGAGATCCTTTGAAAAAAGTCCAGTCTTTTTCTTTTTCACTCACCCTGACCAGCAGGGACGAGAACCTTGACACACGGCGCTGACCTCACAACCCTCAGCTCAGCAATTGCTGTTTGCACAATGAACCTCTCCTGAACACGGCTAACCTACAGGCTGAAGGAGCTAAGCCTCTCTGTCAAGCGTTGCCAAAGGGAAGGGACTCTTTATAAGGTTGCACAGGAAGCTCCATAAAACCAGGGGCGCTCATTTCCTCTTTCCTCAACGGCCCACGCGCACCCTGAAAGCTCTGCAGGAAAGGAAAGGATCTTGGAGCCAGAACCAAAGTTCTGGCCCCGCAAAGTATTTTTAGTGGGCTATTAGTTTTTGTAACCCCATTGCTCCTTAGCAAGCGCTAGCAGGAAAGTGGCTGTGTGTGTTTTTGGTGTTCATGTTGAGAAAACACACTTTGTTGAAACCCTGTGGGAGCAGAAAGGTACGTGCGGAGCTATCCAGGAGTGAAGCTGACCGATACTGACCTCTCACCACCAACGCTTTCCTCCCCATCACCCCATCCCCAGGACAGAGGAAACCATCTGAAAGGAAACCAGAAGAATGCCCTCCATGTTGTACTAACAAACAGTGCCCCAAACTTAACAGCCACATGCCAAAACTGCCTTGAGGTCTTATTGTCCTTGCTGTCTATCTCAGTTAATTCCTCTTCAGGTTTTCTGTCATCGATTCCTCCATTCATCCTGCCCACGGCGATGGTGAGGGAGCATGCGTACACTCGGGGCCCCATCCTCAATTCCACCACTCAGGGTATATCAGTCAGTCAAGCTCAAACACAACGCCTGTAGTCTTGTTCATCAAATAGAGTCCGATTTTTGAATTTTCTATGAGCAGCGCTAGTGACAGATCCAGGTGAATATGGAATTATGAGATGCTCCATGGGTTCTTCCGGAACGTTCTGGTCTACTGCCAAAAGGGTGTGGGTGGGGGGTTCTAACATGTTGTGAAGACCTGAAGGAAGGAAGCCAGTGTGTGTCTGTGGATGTGTGTGCATGTCTGTGTGTGGGTGTGTGTGTGGGTGTGTGTTTGTGTGTGTGGAGATGGAAGAAATACTCTCCTGGCGTGAACAACAACCCCCTCCACCCTGTATCACCCTGTAGCCTGAAAGAAATGCGGTAGACAGATGTGCAGGAACTGAGGAACACACATGCATACACACACACACACACACATTCTCTCTCTCTCTCTCTCTCTCTCTCTCTCTATCTCCCTCTCCCTCTTTCACACAAACACTGAATGTATCCTGCATAGGGGCCTGAGACAGAGATGAAAACACCCGCGCAGGACATCCGTCAATAAGAAGCAACGCAGGAGACAGGGGGTAGGAGGGCTGGACAAGGGGTCAAAGGTTGTCAATAACTAAAAAACAAGCGGAAAGTTACCTCATCTACTGTACAGACTCAGGTTCTCAGAGACATGCAAGATAGACGCACACACACACACACACAATGCCTTTTACCGCATTGCTTAAGTGCACCATAAACTGTATTTCCTTCAGATCAAAGACTGAATAGGAGTGTAGATGACCTTGAAGGAGGTGACGAGTCACCGGTCAAGGCTGAGGGAGATAAGAGGTGTCAGTAGAAACAGCGGAGGTCTAAACCTCAGGAACCTTCTTAACACGGTGCTTTTATGAACCGGGACAGAGAGAGGAAGGGCTCACTTCAATCGCGGCAAAAAATGACACACATCCCTGTATAAATACGACCAGTAAGAGGGAGAAAGGGATGCAAACCTGAAGGATACCAGAGATGAATTTGTGGAAAAATGTGTCACTCCATCCTGCACTGAAGTTAAGTGAATCACGTTGGATATTCTACGCGATATTAAAAGGGAAACAAATGTACAAAAATAACTTGATTACTCGAGTAGGGGGCAATCATGTATCTATGTATGCATGCAAGAGGATAGATATCTATCCAGATGGGCTTTTATGGCTACAAACCTAATCGCAAATGTGAGGCGGAAGCGATGTGTTCAAGGGGTGTGGAGTGCGTGCGTGTGTACTTGTGCTTTTATTTGTTTTGATGCACACCGGATCAATCGTAAATAAAACACCCCCTCCTGCGAAAAGAAAAAAAAAATAATAGAAGAGAAGAAAAACAACATTTAAGAAAACATTGAGGGAGGTGTGAGTCTAGGCAACTTCCAGGCATTGTGAGAGGAACGGATGAGGGGGGAGGTGGAGGAAAAGTGAGAACATTACTAAACAGGTTTGCCAATGGACGGAAGCCATTCAGTCTGCCCCTTTGGCAAGGCTGAACCAGGCTAATAGGGACTTCCCCTGGGTTGCCCTATCTGTCACTGTCTGCAGCCATGGCATCAGTACCGGTCGTCAACGGATACGATGCGAAGGGACAGAGTTCTGAGGTTCTGAGGTTCTGGGTCATGCACTGTACATGTACATAGCTTGTAGGCCTAAATAAAGCAACATACACACACTGTATGTACACTGTACAATAAACAGGAAACAGTCTGACACTGTGGCATAGGGGATGGATTTGAAAGGGCAAAGCTCAGTCATTCAATAAGGCATTCAATGTAAAAAGGGATCAATAGGGATGAAGAACTGACATTCTTAATCCTTAGCTTACTGTAATACTGTGAATCATGTGTACGAGTTGCTATGACAACCAGCTGATCTCATATATAGTGTAATCCTACTTTTTTTTTTACTTTTTTGCATTCTTTTTTTCCTGCTTTGCCATGAAAGTCAGCTTTTCCCATTTCCTGTTTGTGGGTCGCTTGAGCAGATTTCTTTTGACAAATCTACCTTAAAAGACGAGCGCTAATTCCATGCTTTGTTATTCAATTCAATAGGTGGAGCAAACGTGTTGCCAGCCGCTCCCAAGCAACAATAGCACAGATTCACAGTAACTGTATCTTCCTGTGCTCGCGGAGCAGGGAGATCTGGACATATAAGGGCAAGCTGCGAGGTCTATCCGGGAGAGGATGGAAGTGATGGAGGATGAGGAGGGAGGGAGCAAGGGAAGGAGGGAGGGAAGGAGGGAGGGACGGTGGCTGGGGGGCAGGAATCGGTTGGAGGGAAAGAGGGGGTGGGGGGGAGGGCAATGAAAAACAATAAAGCAAAATAGTCAAAACGAGCTTCCTTTGAAGGGGTGTCTGGGGAATATGCAGGGTCTCTGGCAGGCTTATAGGCGGGGCAAAGCCCAAACTGTGTATGTGTACATGTGTGTACATGTGTGTGTGTACGTGTGTGTACATGTGCGTGTGTACATGTCTGTGTACATGTGTGTGTGTACGTGTGTGTACATGTGTGTGTGTACGTGTGTGTATGTACGTGTGTGTGTATATGTGTGTACATGTGTGTGTACATGTGTGTGTACGTGTGTATGTATGTGTGTATGTGCGTGCGTGTATATGTGTGTGCGTGTGTATGTGTGTGTGTGTGTGTTTGTGTACGTGAGTGTGTGTGTGTGTGTGCGTAAGTGTGTGTAAGTGTGTGTCTGAAGGCCGTTGGGTCTAAATTTAAGTGCAAGGAGGGGAAACTGACCCCAAGTCAGAGAGCAGCGTCTAAAGTAAGAAAAACAAACAGAGAATCCATTGACATAGATTAAGGCCAGTTGCTCCTATAGCCTTGCTCTACAGAGGCACCTTCAGTTCTAGGACACAATCAATACCAATTGATCAGTAGTTTAGGTTGATCCACAGTTAACTGTTACCTCAAACAGGGCTTCTCCTACCCAACCCTCAGAAACGTCACGCTTTCAATAATCCATGTTGAAGACTGAAGACAGGGGGCAGCAGTTCAACTGTTGAACGCTCTCAAAAGCAACAAGCAGGAGGAACGCGGAGGGTTAACAGGACGTGGTGAATGGCTCCAAGTTGATTTGGCACTCAGAGACGTTTCAAAGTAGGCTACCCATCTATGAGGTCATCGGGGTGCGAGGTTTCGCGAAATCATCACTGGCTTTGAAAAAAGAAGTCACGGTGGCTGTAGAGAGAACCCAGGGTCAGAGTCCTGTTTCGTTTTGGCAGCAGTAATAGCTCACTGACAGTGATTGAGAGTCGTGTGCAAGAAAACACACGGCGAAGTGGATTCTCTCAAGTGAGACATTTATAGACTCTCCCTTCAAATGTAGACCGAGTTTAAGAGCGTGTTAGAGATTGTTGAAACGACATTTTAATTTTCTCATTTAGAGCCGTCAATCAAACAAATTGGCTTGATATTTGTAGGCACTTGCCCTGTTGTAGCCTCCTTAAACTCCTATTAACGAATGTATTGAAGTTATATACACAAATGAAACAAAGGAATCAAGTTATATACATTTCTCTGTTTCCTTGTACTGTATATTAACACGTTTAGTTTCAGTCTACGTTAATTCTACACATTCAAATTTTACATCAATATTGTGAAATTGAACAAACCTTTCGGCTGTTGTCTTGCTCTTAACAGTTGGCCAGCAGTATCCAACAGTGGCACAGGCAGTTGTGTATCTGCCTCTGGGCTGGGGTGAAGTCAGTTATAGCTTTCTAGTCTTCTAAGAACAACACATAAAACAGAATCACTGGATGGCGTTTCTCACCAAACACATTTCTGTGGTAGAAACAGGACAAGAATTAACATCACACTGCCCTCCTTTGTACATTGGTGTTCTTTATGGGAATATCTGGCACTCTTAGCAGCTTTTATTTAATCGGTCGAGAGAACACATCAAGTATTCAGAATTTCATCCAAAGAAAACACTTAAAGTAGGCCTAAACTGGAAACATTGCCACTTCAAACTGTGAATTTTACCCACGTAGGCTGAATGAACGCTTCCCAATGTCTGCACATCTCTGGTTTCAAATAACGACCGTGAAAATGTATACGTCTCATTAATATATTTTACGTATAATATAATATTGAGTACCCTCCCTGTAGTCTACAAATATAGATGTCATAAAAGTTTTTAAGGGTCAACTTTCACTGCCAAACGCTTGTCAAGCATTATCCCGGTTCACGACCGCACTGGAGCTACGTCACGCATTTGGAATGCAGTGACGAGTGCCGCTAAAGGCCTATGACAAACGCAGGATCCACGAGAAAGTAGGTTAACGAAATTAGACAAAAGGAAACTAGTTTGAGAACAAGTTTTATTAGATATCATCCTGTATGTGAAATGAGTGAAGTGTTGTTTTCGCAATGTGGTCTGCAAAGTTCGCTTTGTCGTCGTTGTAGCCTTGTTTGGAGTCTGCGAGTCGAGTCGCTGTTCTAGTAACACCCAAACAAGTAAACAAACAGGTCATTAAGTTAATTGCTGTGATTCTATGTCCATTACCTTGCTTGGAAATCATAATTGTTTCTTTTAAACAGAGACGCAGACATTTTATTTTAGAGCAAGGCAACAGCAAAAGATCGGGGTTTGCGTTTTCATGTGAATGAATTACTGCACATGTTTTCTCGTCCTCTTCAGAATGGAAACTTAAATACATCCGCGTTTAAAGAGCTTGTATTTCCATAAAAAACCGCTGATGGACGATATTTAAGAGTTCACGGCGATGTGGGAGAGACCACGCTAATCTAATCATGTTTTACAGATGAGTGAGAAGGCAAGAAGACACAAAGCTTCAGGAAATTAAAAAGGTAGGACATGTTTCTCAGTTGACGTGAAGTCGAAGATGTGTTTAACGTGACACTCCCTGGTATCTCTTGAATCGGATTGTTTTACATCGCGACGATATAAGACGTTTGTCCGACAGTTACGCGCGATCTGTCGGCGACAGTAGTGTAGCGCTCCCCTCTCCAGTGCTGTCTGTACCCCATTCATTTGAAGTTTGACAGTTTGCCCGTATCGCAGTCTCGCTTCGCCTCATGGACGTAGATAGCTAGTTAGAACAAAAATATAAATGCTGGTTCTTTTGCAAATCCACCCGAGGAGTTGAGCAAATTGCTTTAATCACAGAATAAAAAAGCCGATGTGATTAATGTTCACGGCCCACCAATCCTCGGATTTGAGTGTGTGCTCAGCCGGATTTAGAAGGTTTAAATCAGTTCGGTGGTGGGGCAGTGGTTCCATCTTGTGACAGTCGAAATAGAATTTTAGAGACGAAAACTTGACTCTAATGACATTGCATTTCCCCAACCCCCTATTAAAGACAAGGCCCTAACTAAAGATGGGCTTGCCCCCCAACGTACTTTAGTGTTATCGTAATAAAGTGAAATGTGTTTTCCATATAGCATGCCACACAATGGTTATGGTCAGGGATATAAGCCTCTTATCGAGTACATTATTGAGGCCACATTTCCATGGTAACGCTATGTCTGCTCGCGTCTTTATTTTCCCAAAGGGAATAGACATTCGCTGCAATATTGTTTGTGAACCAGGTGTTATTGAAGCAAAGATACAATATTACACAACATTTCCTGTCCAAATGTTGTAACTTAATTGGGAGTCTGTGAAGTGTAAACAGCAGAGACAATCCCTATTGTGTTGGCTACAGAATAGGGGTAACCACAGTGCTATCATGAGGGGGTCTGCACCTGTGGTATATCATGTGTGTGTTTGGGTGGTGGAAGTTGGGATGTGTGTGTGTGTGTTTTGAAGCTAGGGCGGCTGTCTGCTGGAAAACCCCCCCCACCATAGGGAATAGCTCTCTCTTCCTGCTTCTCAACTGTAAGTCTATTGTTCAAGCAGCTTGGCTTGGTTGCCATAGGAAACTGGAACCTGGCCAAGGCAGCATCTCTTGGTTTCCAGTGTTTTTATGACGACTAAAATACATGGATGCAGTTATGACCGATCGTGCCGCCCTAGTGTGCAGAACCGGAAAAGCAGGAACTGAGAATTCAGTTATCCTGGAGGGCAAAATTAACGTGCAGCGCAGTTATGAAGAGCTTGTTTAAAATGACTCTGTGCGCTCTTGTTATTGGGGGGGGAAAAGAACAACCACGCTTTTGTCTTGGTATTTTCCCCTTAAACTATCATCCTAAACCAATCGAATCCAGCTACCCTCCTCGTGTCTTTCAAATAGCCGTCGTCTGGTTTTTTAACGTTTTTTTTTTACAGCCCAACATATCAGCCCGCATCGTTCTTGTTTTTTTCTCCAGACACCCACAGGACATGTCTGGTCCGACTTGGCTGCCGCCAAGGACTCTGGGAAGCCCGGAGAGACCCTCTCCTCAGATGGCCCACTCTGGCCCAGCCATCTACGCCCTGCCTAACAAGACGAGCTCGTCTGACCCTCGGCCCAAATACGGCGGCTATGACCAAAACGGAGGAGGAGGAGGAGGAGGAGGAGGAAGAGGGGGGAGAGCAGCCACCAGATACATGGCTACAGGGCCTGCAGGTAACGACATGACAGCCTACTGAGTGGATGGTTGAATTCCAGGGGCCCCTCTCTGTCCCCCTCTCTGTTCTGTGCTCAAGGCGTTTGGGCAGAATCTCAGAGTGGAGGTCTGGTTAGATTCAGATCCATCAACTTGTGGTTGTTTGGGTGTATGTGCCGATCGGCAGGTGGGCCCATGCCACATCAATCCAATGAACGCTACTACCATCCAGGCCCCGGACCCAACACTGAGCTGAGCTGGGGCCCGCATATGGACAGCTACGAGTTCATGGTAGACGCACCTGCGCCATACTTTCACTCGCACTGCTCAGTCATTCGTACAAACTGCATTTTGAGTCGTTTTTTTCCCAACAATGTGTTTTCGGCATTCTGTGACCTTTTATGGCGTGTCTGTGCCCTTAGCAACGTGGTCCAGAGAAGCCAGGGGGACACCACTCCAACATCGACGCGGAGATCGACTCCCTCACCTGCATGCTGGCAGACTTGGACAGCAATCCTCAGAACTCAAGCGCACATGTAAGAGTATAATCACTTTTTTTTTTACTACTAGGGTCTCCTCAAGTATCCTGGAATGTTTCCCCTTGAAATATGCCCCTATGCTGAGTCGATGTGACGGCTGCATGTTTGAAAAAGAGTTATCGGAATGTATTTTAAGTCGCTGTTTCACTCCGCAGCTGTATGACAACGTGCCTTACAACCAACACCTCTCAGGGGAACGCTACAAATCTTCTCCCCAGACTGGAGCCCCTTCCCAGGGTAGACCATCCATGGGCTACCCCCCTCACCCCCAGAACCACTACCACCCAGCGCCCCCTTACCCTAATGACCACCAGGGTCCTCAGTACACCAGCTCCCACCAGCAGGACTACCCCTACTCCTCTGGCCCCAAACCCTACCCCCAGCCTGTCCCTGCCTCCTACACCACAGCCTCCACCCCAACCGGCCCTAGGTTCAGCGTCCAGGTCAAGACAGCCCAGCCCGTCACTTACTCCCAGTCAGGAAGGCAGGCGGAGCAGGCGTACACCCCTCCCCCGCCCCGCCAGCACAGCTCACGCCCACCACCCCAGACCCAGACAAGGCCCCAGGGCTGGTACCCACCCCATCCCACCTCCCAGGCCCAGGATGAGGCAGGGTACAAAGGGGGCGGTGCGGCAGGGTCTGGAGGAAGAGCGAACCAGGGCCCACCACCCAAGAGGGGTCCAGAGATTCACCAATCGGGGTCGGGGTCAAGCACGAGTCCCGCCTACCATCCTGGCATGGTAGGTCCAAAACAGAAGTCAATTATTTTGTCACGCAAACGAATGGCCACATCAGGATTCCTCACTTATTTCTAACAAATGGCTCTTTAACTAGGTTTTAACCACGCATGTTTCCAAAGCATATTCCTTCATGTTCCCTTCTCACCAGCAGGGGTCAGCACTGAAGCCAGAGGAAGAGTTAGATCGACTCACCAAGAAGTTGGTGTACGACATGAACCACCCCCCTACGGAGGAGTACTTTGGTACGTGCCGTGTTGAGGAGAGATGAGCTCCAGACTCTGCCCATGTTCTGGCGAGGTCCTGACAGGACAAACCAGCCTAACCAAAGTTCCCTTGTTTCTTCTTGTCCTTCCTCGTCCCCTCAGGGCGCTGTGCCCGCTGTGGGGACAATGTCCTGGGCGACGGCAGTGGCTGCATCGCCATGGAGCAGGTGTTCCACGTGGAGTGTTTCACCTGCATCACCTGCCATGCCCGTCTCCGGGGGCAACCATTCTACGCCCTGGACAAGAAGAGCTACTGCGAGAGCTGTTACATTGTGAGTGGAGTACATTTCAACCCTCCCTCTGTGGATCACTGCTTCCTGTTTCAAATGCTAGCATAATACCTCCTTACACACGTTCTCTCTCTTCCTCTCTCTCTCTGTCTCTCTCTCTCTCGTTCCCTCCATCCTCTTTTCTCCACCATGCCAGAGTACCCTAGAGCGTTGCTCCAAGTGCTCCAAGCCCATCCTAGACCGCATCCTGCGGGCCATGGGCAAGGCTTACCACCCGCGCTGCTTCAACTGTGTGGTGTGCGGCTGCTGTCTGGATGGGGTGCCCTTCACTGTGGACGCCACCTCCCAGATCCACTGCATAGAGGACTTCCACAGGTCAGCACGGAACACACACACACACAGTAAAGATGCTTCCGAATGTATTTACCTGCATTTTGTGTTTGGGGGATTGGAGCCCTTTTAGTTGTACGTTTACTGTATGATGTTGTTGGAAGTTGAGATGCTAATCTGAGTCTATCCAAACACACCGACGCACGCAGGAAGTTTGCTCCGCGCTGCTCCGTGTGCTGCCAGGCCATCATGCCAGAACCAGGCCAGGAAGAGACGGTCCGTATCGTGGCCCTGGACCGCAGTTTCCACGTCAACTGCTACGTCTGCGAGGTGAGTCTGACCCGGGGGGTGGGGGGGGGGGGGGTGTTGTGTTTGGTGGGGGGGGGAGTACCTATTAAAGTAGCGCCTGAACAGCAGCTGGCGTAGCAGGAGAGTTGTGTAAAACCCCGGCGGTGCGTCCGTCCTCAGGAGTGCGGCCTGCTTCTGTCCTCGGAGGGCGAGGGGCGCGGCTGCTACCCCCTGGACGGCCACATCCTCTGCAAGAGCTGCAGCGCCCGCCGGATCCAGGACCTCTCCGCCAAAATCTCCACCGACTGCTAACCGCGCCCCCCGGCGCTACGTCACTCCCCTCCACCACCACCACCACCAAAACCACCACTCCCTGTGGAGGTGGGGGTGCCTCTCTACGCAGACATGGGCTCTGCTGGCCTTGTCGTCTGTGTAAACCACGTGTGGTTGTGGGCTGCTTTTGAACTGGATGTTACTGTTTGGGGCTCCTGATCTGCAGGCAGCAGGGGCGGCACTGACCCAAACCCCCCCCCCCTCTCTTCCAATACTTAGACTTATTTCTACATCATTATAATCACCTAATTAATACTGTTATATACACACACACAGACAAACACATCAATGCTCCCCACTGTATCCATGTCTGTCATTGTGGATGTAGCGGAGAAGGGGTGTCAAATCACAAGGGTGGGTACACTCAGCTGGGGGTTAGATGATTGACAAGGTGTTGAGGAGTTGGGATTGATGGTGATGATGATGGTGACGATGGTGAGGAAGGCTCTGCTCTCCACTGATCTCTGCTGTGCTGGACACCTGACCAGCTCCAGTGGAAGACAAGCCCCTGTTTCTAGTTGACCACTACCAGCAATCTGTTGCTGAATTGCCTCCTTCTGGAGGAGAAAAAAAAGCACATTATGCAATTCAAGCGTTGTCTGTGACTTGATGCTTCAGGTAGCTCTGGGGAAGGAGGGGATCCATTTCGGCGAAGTTGCGTGTGGATGGAACGAGCGGCGACGGGAACGTTTAGAAACGTCCGGAGGAAGTAGACTTAAAGATTGTATATTGAAAGTTACAGCTTAGTAGAGAATGTTGAGACTATAGCCATCCAGTCCCTGAATAGTTAGGTCTGGTTTTCAGTAGGATAGCATCCAGAACAACAAAACAGGAATTGGTACTCCATTTCAGGGTATTTTTTTTTGAATTGTTTATTTTTATACCAGCCAAATCCTTCTTTTCAATAGGCCAAGTTTTCATTTCCGCCAGGCACGCGTCTCCATGCGCTTAGTATGACTTCGATTTCTGTCTCGCGTTCAATTTAGAAAAAATGTGTCGATTTTGATACTTGACTGTTACATTTCAAGATGAAGGTGCAATGAAGTGAAACCCGTACCACTTGTCTTATAGAAACAGGGTTCTCCCCAGACACAGAGCTGTCTGTCGTCTGGTCAAACTATACGTCCTTGTGGGTTTTTTCCTTTTTTTTTTATTGTTAAAGAAGGTTAACGAAAGGTTTTGTTTACCCTTACTCTGACACATCATTAACCAACTTGACAATTAGTTCATTTAACCCGAACGCTCGTTCTGATAATGTGTACATTCTGTCGCCTTGTCTCACTCCAAATAATCCTTTTTTTTGTGTGTGTTTTTTCAAGGGCTAAAGAAAGGCTTTCTAGTCTTCAGGTTTGATGCCAATCCCTCCGTCTCCGTGACATTTCGGTCGGATTCGTTTCCTTGTATTACGTTCGGTTACATTCATTGATTTATACTCTCGAGGTGTGATCGATCAGCACAATCGTTGAACCCTGTGACTTCCGTTTTTGCCGTGCGTCTATTTATTTCCTCTCGTGTTGTACATGTTCAGTTCATCTGTGGTATTCAGTTGTTGTTTTGTTTCGCTAGGGAAGTTACATTCAGAAGTCCTGATACAATTCATTTGCCAATCCGATATTTCTCAGTGTCAGTAAGTGCTTTTTGTTGCGTACCATTTCTGTTTGATATTTCTTTGCCACCTTTAGTACGAGGTGTCGGTGTCGATGGCAACAAAAAAAACTCACCCCATATTTTTGTTGGATTTTTTTTGCATTATTTTCTTAATGTTACTTTCTTAACCTGTGTGTTGATGTGAATTGTGCATGCGTGCGCATTTCAACGTGTCTGCCTTCACCCCTCCCAACCTGATTATAGTACATAATCAAAACAATAAACCATCATTCTTATTAAACAAGAACTATGTTTTCTTGAAGTGTATATCACCTCAAAACATACACTCACATTCTGATCAGGGGAAAGAAAACCAACAACATCTAGCTTGAGAATAAACAGAAAACCTTTTTAATCCGTTATTATTTGGGGGGGAGGGGGGGAGCCATTTTACAGGTAGTCTTTTTTTTGGTATCGTTTCCCGATGCAGTTTTGTGCTTCGCTGTTGCCCATGAGCAAACGACACCACCTAGTCTGTAAGACCTCAATGTTGGCATCCATACTTACTCATTAGACGCATCGCTCCCTCGTACCATGCAGGTCACGCTGATAAGCCATAGGCAACAGCGTAATAACGTCAAAACTGCCATTTACAGATCCAACATCAAAAGAGGGACCCCAAAGACAAAAGGAACCGACAACATTCTACACATCCTGAATGAATAAAGTGCAAAATATATCTATGCTGTGTGACAGAGCTATAAGTGCTGTGCTGTCTTTTCAAGAGATCTGTGACCAGACGTTAACATGAGGTAAAAGTCTTCCAAAAGAAGTTCCGGCAGCCTGCCTTGCGTTCTCGCTGGGACAAAGGCAACTGGCGCCTCATCACTTCTTCCCTGAGTCCCGACTCCTCCTCGACACCGGATAGTACCTCGTTCTCCCCCGCGGACACGAGGTCAGCCATGAGCTTCAGGAGGAGCAAACGGGAGAGATCCTAACCAATCAAAGGGGAAAGGAAGGAGTCAGACCCTGGCTGTTTGTCATAGTGAGTCAAAACTCTACATCCCTTCTCAATGCATTTCCCCATGGGGACAAATCACACGCACGCAATCTGTCTTCCAACCTTAAGTGTTCCTGACGGCCACTCACCTCGTTCTCCTGGGTTGAGTCCGGCCTCAGTAGTTCGGTCAGGATGTCTCTGTGTGGAGCACCGGTGACCATCGCCAGCAACACGGACGAGGAGAGAGCCACAAGCAACACCTGCAGCTGGGAGCGCAGCATCTTCACCCGGTCTCACCGCTCACTTGTCCTGCCGGTTCGGAGGAAACGATTCACGTCTCAAGTCAACAACGGAGGATTTGACTACGGCTGGCCAAGGATGAGCCCGTGGGGTACAAACGCGTGGGAATGGAAAGAGGAAAAAGAGAGAAACGCCGTTTGAAGATTCGACACTCTGCTTTCTGCCTGAGCTATTCAAATGGTTATGGAACAGCAGCGATCCGAATATATAAGGTTTCTTCCTCCTTGATTGGTCTCATCCTCAAGGCCGAGGAAGCGACGGGATTGGTTGACAGGAGCGGACGCAAGGGAGGAAGGGAGCGGGGGTCCGTGGGTGCTGTGAGGAGGTGTCTGTGGAGAAGACGTGGAAAAGGTCACCAAGCTCTGACACGGTCGCACTACATCCTGTCCATCTGCTGTCAGCCGTCAAGAAGGTTTGACTCCGTGTGACATGTTGGCACGTGAGGTGAGAAGTGTGCTAGCGCCTGATTGAGATGAAACACGTAAACTTTAAACGTGTGTGTGTGTGTGTGTGCGTGTGTGTGTGTCTGGTCGGAGGTGTTAATAGAGTATGCGGATGTCTTACTCTAGCGCTGATGTCAGTTCCCATTAAAAGCAGCAACTTTATTTGTGACTCAAGGACCATAGGAGGTCCAGGCTGCAGAGAGCTGCTAATGACAAGAGTTGACTCAAATGTTAATTGGACCACACACACACACACGCAAACGCACACACGCATACACACACACGCAAACGCACACACACATACGCACACACGCAAACGCACACACGCATACACACACACGCAAAGTACCTAAAGGGCAAACATGTTGATTCGTCAACTGAAGGTGAGGCGTGCACTTGGTCACAGTCACAGTTGACGTAGCGAGAGCTGTTCTGCAGATGGACGTTGCCTCGCTAAGAAAGTCCTCGAAGGAGAGGTGTTCCCTGAACCTAACTCATCACATTCCAAGCTACCAGAAAGGTACGGTGCCATTTCCAGGTGCTGTGACCTGTGGTCACCTCACCGTGAGAGATGATTCGATCCCATCACTTCTTCGTGGCACCAGTAGGAACATCGTGAACTTAATCAGAGGAGACGTTGCCACAACAGGGATGACATAGTGTCAGGCATCCTGCAGGCCAGTCCTGCTACTGCTGGATGGGGTCCTTCACCAAGTCCTTCCTCCACTTTGATGACACTGTCATGGTTGTCTTGGTGATTCAGCGTAGCAACGTAAAATCCATTACGATCAAGATGATTATGATCAAGAACCAGGAGATAAGAGCATGATTATATTCGTACTATCTGGAACCTGACAAATCTGCTATTGCAATGCCAGGGTACAATTTTATGTCTGGCATGAAATTGACTGCCATGTAAAAGGGAAAGATGTGCTGGGGAAGTGATGGTCAACTACTTCATGTTAGGTGCCATACTGACCTAAATTCAACCAGAGGGTCAAACGTTTATTTGATCGCTGCGTTCTGTGATTTAATGAACGTGAAATTTGCCACATGCAGCTTTGACTTTTGCCTTATTTAGTTTCGAAGACTAGTGGGCTAACAATCGAGCAAAAATGGCAACGAGGCTGTTTGCAAGCTGCAACAAAATGTGATGAGTTGCATCAACGTAATGAGACTATAATCGACATGCATTGCCGTTTTAATGCAAGATCAAAACGAAAGGCACGATACTTGATCTATATGGTGTTTCTGTAACATTTCCAGTGACGCTATAGTCCCACCCCTTAGTAAACAAGGAAACGGAAATCCAGCAGTGGCATTACTGGGAGTTCGCCACGGAATGCTAACGGTATTCAAAACAGACTATAGCTAGCCTTTTGTTTATAAGCTTTTATAGTTTCTAAACATTTAGTTTGGGTATATGTGCATTGCACGCTACCGGAAGTGGGTAAACAAGGAATACAGGTAATCGACAGCGAAGGCAAGTGGCTATAGGACGGTGGCTGCATTTTGCATGGCAAAAGGATTTTTAACATGACAAAATATTCCTCGCCCCTGTGAGTGGTATAAGTACAAACACAAACGTGTGGAAATCTTGCTTTCCAAGAGAAACGAGACGCAGGCGCTAGCATGAAGCCTCAACTCAAAGCTGAAAGCCGTAAGGAGAAATTCAAATCGGCTGAAAAGAGTGAAGTGTCGTTATCTTTCCAGGACGAGCTTGCTGCGACGATACACGGTGCATTCGAAGTGGCTTTGGAAATTGCAATTTTGGAAGTTACCAAACTAGTTGGACAAGCACTTGGCGATGTCCGTGACCAGATGCACGAAACATTGCGGGAGAACAAGTCCCTCAAACTTCGGCTTCAAACAGCCGAAGAACAGCTTGAGGTGCGAGGTTCTTCGGACCACGCAGACGGCGGTCGGCCGATGCAGCACTTAATGCTGACGGTGAGCAAGAGCGCTAAAACAATCCAGAACCCATCAGATATCAACAGTGGAATGCAGTCTCTAAATGACAATGATATCAAGATACAAGCCTCGCTTGAAGTGACGGTGGACGAAACCTACGAGAATTTAGTCGCGGAAAAAGAGATCAGTAGTGAAGACCACAATGGTTATTTCAGTGAAATCTGCGTGGATGGCCGAGTCTGTTCTCAAGACCTTCGTCCTACTTTAAACAGAGAGTCCGTAGCGCTAAAGGACTCACTTCAAGGTATATTCGTTTCAAGTTCTTGGTTGTGTGAATATTATGTCATATGTACCACAAGCGTCTATCCACATTCATTATAAATATATGTATTTTTAAAATCTCATCCAGGTGCCAAGGAAGAGATCTCCACTTTGTGTACACTGGACCAGCCCAGAACGGGAAGCACCAAAGATAGGGGAAAAGACACATCATTTGCGGATGGTTATGACCCCTCTGAAACCGCTGGTGGGGTTCTGATCCCTAAGGTGGAGCTGGTCCGGATTAAGGAAGAAAACAAGGAAGCTGAGCACAGTTCCAGTTTATTAGGTTCTTCCAGCTGCCATTTTGACTCAGTAAGGGAGGCAAACTTCTGCCCAGATAGCTTGTCTCTGGTTCAGTCCAAAATGCTGGAGGAGTGGAGACCTGATGCATTGGACATGCAGAACTCAGACCCACTGGGTCCTGGAACCAGTCATGCTCTGTGTAAGTCGCTTAGGGTTCGAGGGGGAATAAACATGTTCACGATTACCCACAAGATGTCAGTAGTTGTCAACTTATTGAGTATAGTTGACTGATTGTCTGTGGTGCTGTGCTGTACTAGGTAGGCACAGTAAATATCATGAGGTTAGTTGTATATTTACGGATGCATCTTTTTATACCATACTGTTTCTCTTGCTCTCCACAGCTCACCCACCTATCACCCAACAAGAGGCTGCAGAACTGAGAGACCCCACATCTAGCAGCCTTCCAGCCTTCTCCACCCAGTTTCCCAGCCTCTTCCAGCCCGAGGAACCAGCAAGCATCCCCGCCCCACCGCAGCTCTACGGGGCCCAGCTCCGGACCAACCCCATCCCCGCCTCCGCCCAGCTCCCCCCCAACGTCCACGTGTGCAAGACCTGCGGCCAGGTCTTCCAGCAGCCCAGCGAACTTCGCCGGCACTACAGCCAGTGTCAGCAGCGGGTGCACCAGCAGCGCTCCAAGCTACCGCAGCCCAGCTCCGCCATGCGCTCCCGCCGCAAGCTGCAGCTCTACCCCCCCGGCCGCAGCCCTTTCCACTGCACCGTCTGCGCCCGCGACTTCAACCGCATGGAGAACCTGAAGACGCACCTGCGCATCCACACGGGAGAGAGGCCCTACACCTGCTCTGTGTGCTCCATGCCTTTCCGCCACTCGGGGGCGCTCACCAGACACTTCCGCATTCACACCGGGGAGAAGCCCTACGTGTGCGGCCAGTGCGGGAAGAGGTTCCGGAACTGTGGGGGGCTGAGGTTCCACCAGCGATCTCACGGTGGCGGCGGCGGCGGCGGCGAATGACGAGACGAAGCAGCGTTGAACATTAAACCCCTCCTCAAGCCA
Source organism: Plecoglossus altivelis (assembly GCA_036571765.1). Lineage (NCBI taxonomy): Eukaryota > Metazoa > Chordata > Actinopteri > Osmeriformes > Plecoglossidae > Plecoglossus > Plecoglossus altivelis. The sequence continues at coordinate 5,947,609 of BROE01000023.1, read as the reverse complement.
GTTACACTACTGTGGCAGTGTTTTACACAGTCGCTGAAAGGACTGCAGAGTACTGTACGCATTTGAAATACCTTACGATTTGCCCGCGTGTTTTTTGTAAACGGTTGTCACGGAAACTATTATTTTGTCACGTTTTATTTATAATTACATAATATACATTACGTAGCCCACATGTTGGAAAACATAATAAGGATTAGATGAGCCATCACAGGGTTGGTTTGTCTTAAGCTGTGTCGTACGTGGTGTTTTCACAGGTCTGAAGCTTGTGCTTTCTCTGATGTGGGTAGAAGTTCCATTTACCTTCTGCTCTGAGGGAAAATGCTGATTTTGTTCAAGCAGTCTTCCTTAGTTTAGCATAGCGACCGCCTCTGACTGATACCCCTGGTCTGGCTGTGTCTCCGCAGCCAAGCGCAAACTGTGAAAGCGACGGAGGTGCGAGATTCTGAAATAAAATCATCCCAGAATGAACGGGACACCTGAAATCCTGAAGTCGTTTTGTATTGTGCACGTCAACGGGACTCCTGAGTGAGACAGCTGGCATCGATCTGTTTGCGACGCTCGACAGCGAGTGATTTGGAAAATCTCGCTTCTTGATATCTTTTTTATGGTGGAGTGGTACACTAGACACTCAGTTCTAACAGCACCGAGATCTTTTACAATCCCGTGTGCCTGAGTGTAAATGTGTGAAAGTGGGGGGCTGTAAAGTAGTATGTTTCCTTACTGAGATGAAGGGGGGGGTGCACAATCTGGAGAGGGGGTCTGGAGCAAGTCACCCCCCCACCCCGCCTCCCAAACACTCAAACACATGCTCACACTTATACAAATGAGTGGATTGTATGAGCGTATGAAATGAGACACTCACGCCACACTAGTTGATATAATCCGTGTAATTATGTTTTATGAATAAGGAGGGATGAACCCCCTGCTCAGATTACATTTGACCAGACCCAGAAAGATTAGTATCAACAGGGTCACCCCATAGCGGACACAAAGATGGATATTTTCAACGCCATAGTTCATTAAAAAACATCCTTGGTATTTAACCGAAATATACTGAACATACCGAAATGTTAACCGGTTATTCACCATACACTTAAGTGTACGTTGAATAGGGAAGTAAATAGTGTTATTATATCTACCCTCATTTGAGTTGAGAAAAATCACGTTCGTTTCCCCAGCACCTTCAGCGGTTTATCACTAAGACACAGTCCTTGTTGCTACACATCTTTTTTACTGTGAGAACGAATACTTCGCTGTTTAATTACCCTGCCCCTTGTCCAACCCCCTCAGGCTAGTGATTGACACCTGTCTGTCATCCCCAGTCCCCTCCCTCCATCCGCATGTCATATAATAGCCCCTCTCCTGCCTCAGAGGGGTGACTATCCTCCACCTGATCCCTCCGTCCCAAGACCTTAAGATGGACTGGAGTTCCTACGGTAACAAGCCAACCTCTCCATCAAATGTCTGCCTTTTCTTTTCCCGCTGAGTTTCTACCACACTTTGCCATTCTCAGCAGAACCCCTCTCAGCGTCACCGTCCTTGTGTCCATCTTTTTGGGTCGGCTCGTCCTCAATCATGTTGTCGCCGTTCGTTGAGTCATCTGTGTTTTTTTGTGTTTTTTTTGCATTGCATCCATACCTTTTTGTATTTTCACTTGGGGGGTCTTGAGGAGCTCTGTGTTGGATGCTGGGATTCAGTCTTGACTTTCTTCTGACTGCTCCGTCTCCCCCTGCCGGTCCAGAGCCGGACCCCATGGAGGTCCCTCCGCTCACCCCCACCAGCAAGGAGGTCCTGAGCCAGGCTGTTCATGCCACCTTCGCTGGCTTCTCCCTGGAGAGGAGCAGCATGCACTTCCCTCAAGGTACGGCGGTCCTGCCCTGACTTCTTACTGTTCGCTGTTTCTTTGTTGAAATGTAAACTGGTGATATTAGGGAAGGGACGTAGGGAACGAGGGGAGTGCAGAACAACATGGGTGGTGGTTCGATGTTTTCAACAGTGCTTGTCAAAGTGTTTATTTTATATTTTCGACATGATCTCAGTGCTGAATATAACCTAATGCTGGTGGAGACAGGGCTGGAGAGTTCCATTAAGATTGAAGATCAGCTCTTTCTGGGTTCAGATCCTAACTTGTGGTCAGAATGGGAGGTGAGCCACTGGCTGGACTGGTGCCAGGCTGAGTTTGGCCTCCAATGCCTGGGCCCAGATTTGAGAGGCATGCCCGGGAGCGAGCTCTGTGCGCTGGATAGAGAGGCCTTCCTGGACCTGATCTCCGACTGTACGGCCGGGGAGATCCTATGGGAGCACCTGGACACCATGAGGAGAGGTGAAATAGAGCCTGTGGTAGATAGACGTGAACCAGCCTTGTCTGTGTTTCTATGTCTCTCCCCTATACATTCTTAACTCTCTTTTTCTCCAGAGTGTGAATATGAATATGGTTCTCCTCTGACTCTCTACACACCTTCTCACTTCCAGTCTCAGATAAACAGAGGTAACCTTAACTTATCTCCATGTCTGGTTTTTAAAAAAAACTTCACTTTATGCCATAAACTGCATCCCAACTGAATCACATGCTTGATCAGAATGTCTAACTTTCAGTATTGATCTGGCACCGGAGCGCTGCATTTCCATTGTTTATCTGTGATCATGAATATGGACAGTGGATCTGATGCCCTTGTTGTTCCCTGCTATAGACAGCTACTCAGAGCCCCCGGGCAAACAGGACCACATTACCCAGGATCCCCCAGACACCTGTCTCCTCTCCCACGCGGAGCCCGCGAGCGTGCAGCATCAGCAGGGCTTCCTCTTCAAACACGGAGGATCCCACCCCCACCTGTCTTCTGTCGCGCTTCTCCGAGAGATCGGTGGGAGTGACATCATTACTGAATGCGAAGTTCAAATGCTGCTAGTGTAGGGCCGGCTGCTCTGTCCACACTACTTTCACTGTATCTTAATCCGTTCTGTGTTTCAGATTGTGATTCAAGATTCGAGGCCTTTCAGTACGAGGAGGCTGACATCGCTGGCTCCCTGGCCTGGACCGGTCCAATCCAGGATTTAGACCAGGGGGTGGGAGACTGCATCTCTGAGGTGCCCTTTTCCTTGCCACACCAACACAGGAGCTTCAAAGAGTTTGTGGGAGACAGGACTGATCTGGGTCAAGCTGTTGTACCGGCTGCCATCTTGGCTGGCTACACAGGTAAGCAGTCTTTCAGAACCGGAGTACTCACTGGACTACGCTGAAGTTCCATTTGACGCGTGCTGTCCAAGTCAAACTGAAAGGTTTACGTAAACCTCCCTCATTTGTCTCAACAGGAAGTGGCCCCATTCAGCTGTGGCAGTTCCTATTGGAGCTCCTGACCGACCGCAGCTGTCAATCATTCATCAGCTGGACAGGAGATGGATGGGAATTTAAACTGACAGACCCTGATGAGGTAAGAGAGAGGTGCTCTCTCTGTCTCCAATCGTTACCGACCAAATAAAACAACAATAAACAACAACAAGAAGTAGCAATTCCCTCCTGATTATTTTGTTGTTGTTGTTGTTGGGGGGGGGTGTTTTAGGTTGCACAGCAGTGGGGTCGAAGGAAGAACAAGCCTAAAATGAACTACGAGAAGCTCAGCCGTGGCCTGCGCTACTACTACGACAAGAACATCATCCACAAGACGGCCGGGAAGCGCTACGTCTACCGCTTTGTCTGCAACCTGGAGGGCCTGCTGGGATACGAGCCCAGGGAGCTGCACTCCATCCTGGACATCACTGCCAAGAGCGAGCAGGACTGACACGGAGGTCGTGTCAGCCATCGCGTCTGTGTCAGTGAGAAGTGATTACACTTACAGTATATAAAGCTACACATCGTTTGTTGACTAAATCTGTTGTAGAAAGCAGTAGGCCAGTAACATCTTAGAACACTAGTTGAAGATATTTTCATCGGCAGGATTACATGCTTGATGGATAAGCTATGGGGCTACGTGTTTATACTGTAATTAAGTGTACATATTTGAAATCCAAAGACAGTTGTGGATGGGCTATTTCTTTTGTATTTCTCAGTATATATATAAAAAATAGTGAACAACTTCTTCCAAAATGTTCCTTGGTGATGATTAGTCTTTTGCTAGCAAAATGGAGATTTTATGTAACAAACATAATTTATTTTCTGTATAAAAGGAAACTTTTATGATTAAAAATGTGGCTTGGAAAGATACCAGCTGGTGTTTGTGTTAATGGAACCTAATGGATGCCTTTTCTTTTGCTCATGCAATTCTTTCTGCCTCTCACCCCGATAAGTCAAGGGTGAAGCTCCATGTGTGTGTGTGTGTGTGTGTGTGTGTGTGTGTGTGTGTGTGTGTGTATGTGTGTGTGTCTGTGAGTGCATGTGCGTGCAGCCAGGCAGGGACAGATCAAGCAGTCATACCACCAGAAAAGTCCCTCATCATTAAAGCCACTTCTAGCTTGCTTATTGATTGGACTCTGTTCTAATATCATGGACACCAAATAGAGGAAAGGGGTCAAAAACAGCCCAACTCCTCCCTCCCCCCTCCCTCACTCTCCCCTCCCTCACCCTTCCTTCCCTCCCTCACTCTCCCCTCCCTCCCTCACCCTTCCTTCCCTCCCTCACTCTCCCCTCCCTCCCCGCGGTGTGTCGGAGCTCCACTACGCTGGTCCCGTCCTCTCTCCGTTCCCGGACGCACGGTGGTGGCGGGTGCGCGCTGTGCGGGCGGGTGGAGGTGGGTGAAGGACGGAGGGGGGAAGCCGTGCAACGGGGGCGGGGGGGGTGGGGCTGGGAAGGCTCTTTTTCGCGCCTGCAGGCTCGCGAAGCGAGAAAACGGGCAGGGCGTGCGGGGAGCACGCGTGTGCCTGCGGGGGGGCGATAGGCGGGGGTCTCCCGGTTCACCTCGCCCCTCACTCTCCCCTCCCTCCACCTCACTCTCCCCTCCCCCAGGCGTACAAAAGTGGTGCCCAGTATGACAAGCGAGGCGAGCACTATCTCCCCCTCCGCCCTGGCCTGTCTCGCTCGCCCACGCCGCTGCTTCCATTAGTCCGCATTGGGTGGGCGGGCGAGGCCGGTGGGTGGGCAGAGGGCGCAAGTGGTGGAAGTAATCCCTCTCCTGGAGTGACAGCTGGGCCTCTATAGTGGCGGTGAGGCGTGGGGTATCTCAGCCTTTTCTCCTCCTCCTACCCCACACCACCCCCCTTCTCCTTTGGGCCCCCTCTGGTTTGTGTTTTCATTTTGTGAGGTATTCATCCCCCCACACACATTTATTTAACAAAACAAGCCTGTTGTAGTACAATGCTGTTGGTAGGACCAGAAGATGTGCTGAGGGCAGTGTGGGCACTTGGCAGAGGGCAGTGTGGGCACTTGCCTGAGGGCAGTGTGGGCACTTAGCAGAGGGCAGTGTGGGCACTTGGCAGAGGGGCTTGGTAAGTCTGAGCTACCCAGTAACTTGCTGGGGATTTGGGAACACCGGGCACTGGAAGACACACAGTAGATAACATCTGGTTTGGAATGGATCGTCTAAAAGCAAATGAATACTGTGGTATGTCTAATACTTCCACTCCCCCCCCCCCCCCCACCCAACCACAAATAATTTTGTAAAGAAGAATGCCCCTCCTCTCAAAATAGAATACATCATCAAATCAAATATTTTGCATCGAGTCGGTTTTTGCTTTACTCCACAATATATCCTGATCTGTTTTGGTCCGTACACCTTTTTTTACCAGTTGAGTGCATCTCCTCAGGTGACTAATATGCTTTGGAAAAATCAAGGTTTATCTTGCATGAGGTCAATGCTTGTTCATTGACAGCAAATGTAGACCTGGTAACAGCTCTGCCAGTGGGACGTTTGACAAGCTCACATCTGTGAAAGCTTCTAGGCAGGTGGTCTGTCTAGGACACATCCATCGCTCACAGTCGAAGGGATTTTCAGGCTTAATGTAAGGCTTCAGTAGACCTAAGCAATAGACACTTAGTGCACATGCCCCTATGTCTAACATGTCTATCTTTGTAATGACTCAGATGAAGGTGACTCATCCAATCGTATTCAAAGCAAAGCGCATAAAGTTGGTTCATTCAATTATACACTTCAACGCACATTTCTACTCATAATGATTTTTTGTATTTTTTGAGACTCCGGGTTTCACACCCACAGGCACACACAAGATACAGCTTTTTGATACATTGAATGAGCTGACGATTATTGCCCTCTGGTGGATGATGTTAAAACTACAAAATCATCTTCTTCAACTATCTCCGTTGCTTGGAGTTGATTTAGTGGAAATAGTCTAGATGACCATGAACGCCGGAATTCTACTGTCTTTGTCCTGGTAATAACACAATTCACTTACTGTTCTGATTAAAAACACAAGTTACTTGTCAGGGTGTTTCAGATTAGTACTGTTGGGTGGTATTCTCTTCATGGGCATGGCTTCTGCCCATCCAGGATTCCTATTCTTACTGGTTACGGTCGATCTCATCCTTCACATGAATCCCTTTTCAGTTTGTTTTGAATGAAGATATGTCACCCATTCGCGGGTTAACTCTGTATGATACAGGCAGATGAATCCATTCAGCACACCTCACCCACCCTGAAAGTTGATACTTTGATGTCATGATTCAATAAACCGACCACCCAATCAAAGGTTTGCCATGTATAACCATGTTTATTGCCAGCAACTCATTCCATTATCATCATTTATGTATCAATGATCTCAATACAGGTTTACTCTGAGTCCACTGCTTTTACCTATACATGTTAAGGCATTTGAATGTCAGAGTGGTACAGGAAGAGACATAGTGTCCATGCCAATTTGACTCATTCAGCTTTTATAGTCACCACCCCCCTCCCCAAAAACGTCTTTCCTGTAAACAGTCTCCAGTTTCCTCTACTGCCTGCCTGGATGTGCGTCTTCATCACTGTGTTTTCAGTTTCTCCCACTGTTCTGGTGTCAGCGTCTTTTGCTCGAAGGCATGAATCTCTTTCAGTTCTTCAGCCAGACATGTGTTCACCAACCTGGAGCGCAAAGCAAGGTTCATCACATTGTTTCATTTCCTGCCCCACAGTTCCTTTAAAAAAAAACACACACACAGTTTAACCAGACGGGGTATTTCCTTACCTATGTCTCTGTAACAGAGGTTTACCTTCAAACTGAGGAGAGACTATGAGGACTTTAAAACTGGCTGCACATCTGTTCGGAGACGTATCCTCCACCTCCTAAGGGAAGCAGAGAGATAGAGCAATGTGGTGCTAACCAAGTCAACTACGCAACCATTATATTAGCAGGAACATTTCAAAGTGGTGTCAATTCTGCGTTTTCATGGTTCCAGAGGGGATAAAAAAGGAAGTTGTGCCAATATGTTAGTAGAAGCTAGCTGTATGTGTGTTGAGTATTAAGTATACAGTACTGAGCCCAACTATTGCCCAGCGTGCTCAGCAGATATCCGTGTACTGTACATACCACATGCACAGCGCCAATCTCCTTGATTAGCTTATCACGAATGTGATCGGAAGTTATAGCCATTATTTCTCAAACTAAAAGAAACACAATGAATGCGACGCTAGTATGGGATATCTGGGCAGGATGAATGTCCACTGAATATCGCACTACCGCTGTTCAAGAAAAGGGCGGGATAACGTATTGACGAACTTGTATCACACCCAATTGAAACTACATATTCGTGAATAAAGGCGAGAGTGATGGTTGGTAACCAATGGGCTTAAGTCTCTAAGTGGCGAATCACATAAGAGATTTTGGGGTCCTTGTTGTGTAAAATGATCAAATATAATGCCTGAATAATAAGTGTGGGGAAAAAATATATAGTTCTCCCAATGTAACCTTTTATATAAAGGTATACAAAAAATCGTTTAAAATATAATTCATTAACATGCAAAAATTTTCTAATTTTATTAATCATGTTTTTTAAGGGCGTTCTTTGCCAGGCGAAAAGTTGAACTGCTCTAATACAAATGAACGTGAGAAGCTGAGGCTAGCATATTTTGAATGGCGTTGTTTGTTTGCTTCTTTATACAGTCCATAATGGTTGAGTAGTGATGTTTGCGTAAAATGGTTGTGGAGGTGGAAAGCTTTTTTGGTGTGTACATGCTGTATTGCACCAACCCTAAATTCAAGGGTCGCATCTACATTGGGTTTACTGTAAACCCAGAGCGACGGATAGGACAACATAATGCTGGGAAGCACCGTGGAGGAGCAAAGAAGACCAGCGGAAGGGGACCATGGTAACGTCTTGCACGTACAGATAAAATAATGACGCTAACTTATCCAGCCATTGTAGTGAGTACTTTTCCCTTATTCTGTTTTTAGGGAGATGGTTCTCATCATACATGGCTTCCCATCGGACATAGCAGCTTTAAGGGTACGTCTATATTGTCCTATAGTCCTCATGGCCATAGTTTAGTATACAATTCCAATATGAACTACCCACAAGTTGCATTAGTATGGACCGCCATTTCGGTGTTTCACTGTTTATCCTCCCTCTCCTGTTTGTTCGATCAGTTTGAGTGGGCATGGCAACACCCGCACTTCTCGCGTCGCTTGTCCCATGTCACTCGGCGGTCCAGGAAGGAGTCCAGCTTGCAGTTCCACTGGCGTGTCGTGTCCAACATGCTCCGGGTGGCCCCGTGGTGCCGTCTCCCCCTGACTGCCCGCTGGCTCAAACAAGAGTACAGGATGGACTTTGAACCGGGCCTCCAGCCACCCTTACACATCCCAGTGGCCTTCGGTATTGTGCGAGCCAAGAAAAGCCAACCGCTGGAAGCCCATCAGCCTGTGGGAGAGGATGCAGAGAGATGTTTGCTGTGTCGAAACAGTGTCAAGGTGAGGGGTCGGACTTAGTTGAAAATCTGTTGAGCCTATTCCACCTGTAGAACTTTATATTTATATATGAGCCATGTAGGGAACCTTTCTTGGATATTAGACAGTGGGAAATAACTGTATGAAAGTGTGCCTTTAAAAGAGAACCCTATCTTTTCAGTGTGCAGATAAACTGAGCTGCTTCAACCCTGCGTGTCAGACGACTTATCACCTGATTTGTCTCGCCAAGCATTTCCTGAAGTCGGAACCAGGTCACATACTTCCTGTTGAAGGGGAATGTCCCAGTTGCCATCTTTCCGTACTATGGGGAAACTTGATTCGGCACAAGATGGGTTGCTATGGAGACCTTGAGGACGTCCCTTTATCATCATCCCAGGTACATTTGTGTTTGTGTGTTGTTGAGAGGATAATTATGTGCAAACATTTTAGCACCAGAATGAGAGAATATGGTTGAGTCTGACAGTTGTGTCCTCTCTGTCCTGTCTATAGAATCACTGGGCAGATGAACTTCAGGTGTGTAGAGAGCTGAGCCCAGCTCATTTGCACTAATGGAAGCACTCAGAGGTGTTGTAATGGAAATATTATAATAATGCTTTTTAAAATGTATTTTATAATGTGTAATGTGAGTTTCAAAAGTACTGTATGCATTTTTTTTACATGGATTCTCTCGTATTTCTCATTCAGTATACAGTACAGGATGAATCATGTCGACTTCTAATAAATTTGTAAAATATGTGTACTGTGTTGAAATATGAACTCCTTCTATTTATGTGTAAAACAAATCAATATTTCCCTTTCATCTTGTAATTATATTGCATTGAAATAATTAACTGTTTGAATAAAAAATGCCTGCAAACATTTTTATGTTTTATAATAAACAAGCATTCCGTTAAAATAAGTGCCAGCTTGTTTGTGTGGCTTTTCAGATCAGTGCTTTGTAATGGAAATGATACATATCTTGTATTTGTATTAGACAAAGTGAGCGCAGGCTGGTTAGCTACTCCAGGTGTAGGTTGATTCATTTCTCATTGCCGAGTGGGAGGGGCTTGGACCGTGATCACAGGCTGAAACAGAAAAGGCAGACTCAGCATCTAAGTACGGTCATTTCACTCTTGCATCAAATCGTTCGCAGCTAATCGTTGTTATTGTGATATTTATTGTATATTTATTTTATAGTTTTTTTCCCCCCCTTTCCATGCTGTGTGTTTCTAAAGTCTTTCAGACCCAGTCCGGTCCTCTCACCATCCTGGATGATGGAGAGCAGCAGTTGATAACCTTGCAGCAGTAGGCAGCCAGGGTGACAGAAATGGCCACCAAGGCAGCCTGGACCAGGATGCCTTCAGCGGTCAAATGTGCGAGTACATCCTGTCAATTACACAAATTCAATCAGGGAACTATTTCGACAGCCCTCAACCACACAAACACGCACAAGAAGTAAGATGACGATCCAAATGTTTCTATGCCTTTCTTGTTGATACTTTCACAAGATTGTATCACATCTTAAAACGACACTATTCCTACCGTTTGGAGGTGTATGCAACACAACGACGATCATTCCCGCAACGAAACCAAACGCTCCATCTGAAAGTATTGTCTATGCGGTTACTGGACTTTCTGAAATAAGTATGAACTAGACTCACGCTCAGAATCAAGCAGTTATCATGTTGGACTCCTGTAGCATTGTGATGCAAATACATCCAGCACGTGTGGCGGGCCTCTGAGAAAATTCCTTCCGCGTAGAAATGTAGAGATGTAGAGATCACGCTGGCCACCACCTGCATCCCCAGACAGGCCTTCAGCTGAGAGGAGCAGAACAAACACACGTATGAATCAAGAAGCACCACAAATCTCATTATTTACTGTATTGAGTATTTCTAATGTATGTTTCTTATAGAGCATAGGACAGGGCATCGTGGAGTTACACACTAAAGCGGCTATTTCTAAGACTGTTTTTTTCTACCAACTCTAAAAATGAATGATATGTAGCCTATTAACTCAAAATATGCAATTTATCTGCAAAACACAGGAAAGATTCAGGCATAAGATCGGAGATTTGTGATGAATGTCATGGAACCATCAGACTCACTGTGGGAAGATGGAGATTCTGAGCCACCAAGGCCAGAGAACCAGCTATCATCACCTACAGAGTTAAAATAAAATTCTGCAAGTTAACCATCGCTTTCAGGGGAAATGTCTCAATATGCATATCGATACATAAGGTAGCACAGACCCAAACATTTAGCCTTAATACAGGGCGGTTATTGCACTCACCAACAAAGATCCAATAGTATGAATGACGATCGGCTCAATCGATTGAACGAATCCAATGATGTAGAATAGAACCCATATGAAGATCTTAAACACACTTAACATAATTTGGGTGACCTGAAAAGGGATTAAGATGTCAAATTATGGATGCACAAGGTCATTCATGCTTGCGCTATTGTGCATGACACCTACCCCTAAAGCTTTAGGTTCTGACTCCAAGTATTTCAGTTTTCTGTGTGGGTCCGTCTGAAACGTGACCGAAACCAACGGACCCTGCTCTGTTGCAGGAGTGTCGTTTTGGGGTTGACTGGTCTCGGTCTCCTCGCAAACACGTTTGTCTGAAAAGTAGACTTAGACGTTGTTTATCCCTTTTTTGACTTAACTGATCTTAACGACCCTACGGCTGGTCCAGATCGCATTAGAGCTGCAAAGCCAAGCCTCGCTTTGAGCGTCATATTGTTCTGCGTTACGAAGTGTAATAATCGATATGCTACCAACACTGTAAAACTTTGGTTTCTCAAGCCTTTGCGTACTTGTTTTTTTTTTGCACTTAAAAATAACGCTATATGTTTGCATGGCCTTTGTTTGAATACTTAAACTTACCTTCCATGTCTGTATTTATCCTGGTGATGGGTGCGGGTCCCAACATTCGGTAGACAACGACCTAATAGGCTAAACAATTTTTTATTTTATTTTATTTTGGGGGGGGGGGGGGGGTCTTAGTACATCCGGCCCAATGTTTCAGTGCCACGTGAATTCCTGATGGTACAGGCCAGTCCAACACGCATTAACTACATTAACTTGTTTCTGCTCTGGTTCCGAACAGCAGGCCAACATGTTTCCACGTAAATCTCTTCTACGCCTGCAACAGAAGTTAGAGTGGTGGGAAGTTTGGACAATTTAACTGGCTAAGATCTTTGAATCGCATTCAATGAAATGAACCAAACTTCTTTCCAGGTCATCTATTTTACTCTTTCATTTGTCTTTGTTTCTTTTCTTCCGGAGGGCTGGTCTCTTGGTGTGAATTTACTGCTTTGTAAATGGTCACCCTTGGAAATTAGGATCATGGCTAATGACACTGCACTCATTTGGTAAAAGGGACGAATAAAATACCTCCAGTCCAGTAGCCTAATTATCATTTGTGAACTGAAAATAAACGACATACCCGAAGACACAGTTAACTGGAGAGGTGTGCGAATAATGTTTATTTTCTATACTCTATACTGAGCATATGCAACAGTCCCGATGCGCTGCCATGAGAAAACACTGAGCATATGCAAAAGTCCAGATGCGCGGCCATGAGAAACACAAGGAACCATATGAGACCATATAGTCTGCACCCGAGTCACAATTAACATTCACGAAAGACATAATTACTTACAGGACAGCTGTTGCACTCACCAACACTGATTCAATCAAAAACATGATCGTCTAACTATATCTCATCACAGTTCAAAAGACTTGTCATTTTAATTGTAATGTTATAAACACCCAGTCGGACATTAAACCAAAAATTGACATAATTGTAATGGACATAATATCTTGTATTTGTATTAGACAAAGTGAGCGCAGGCTGGTTAGCTACTCCAGGTGTAGGTTGATTCATTTCTCATTGCCGAGTGGGAGGGGCTTGGACCGTGATCACAGGCTGAAACAGAAAAGGCAGACTCAGCATCTAAGTACGGTCATTTCACTCTTGCATCAAATCGTTCGCAGCTAATCGTTGTTATTGTGATATTTATTGTATATTTATTGTATAGTTTTTTCCCCCTTTCCATGCTGTGTGTCTCTAAAGTCTTTCAGACCCAGTCCGGTCCTCTCACCATCCTGGATGATGGAGAGCAGCAGTTGATAACCTTGCAGCAGTAGGCAGCCAGGGTGACAGAAATGGCCACCAAGGCAGCCTGGACCAGGATGCCTTCAGCGGTCAAATGTGCGAGTACATCCTGTCAATTACACAAATTCAATCAGGGAACTATTTCGACAGCCCTCAACCACACAAACACGCACAAGAAGTAAGATGACGATCCAAATGTTTCTATGCCTTTCTTGTTGATACTTTCACAAGATTGTATCACATCTTAAAACGACACTATTCCTACCGTTTGGAGGCGTATGCAACACAACCACGATCATTCCCGCAACGAAACCAAACGCTCCATCTGAAAGTATTGTCTATGCGGTTACTGGACTTTCTGAAATAAGTATGAACTAGACTCACGTTCAGAATCGAGCAGCTATCACGTTGGACTCCTGTATCGTTGTCATGCAAATACATCCAGCACATGTTGGAGCCCCCTGATTCAAAGTTAATTCCTTCCGCAAACAAATTCAATGTAGAGATCACGCTGGCCACCACCTGCATCCCCAGACAGGCCTTCAGCTGAGAGGAGCAGAACAAACACACGTATGAAGCAAGAAGCACCACAAATCTCATTATTTACTGTATTGAGTATTTCTAATGTATGTTTCTTATAGAGCAGAGAACAGGGCATCGTGGAGTTACACACTAAAGCGGCTATTTCTAAGACTGTTTTTCTACCAACTCTAAAAATGAATGATATGTAGCCTATTAACTCAAAATATGCAATTTATCTGCAAAACACAGGAAAGATTCTCGCATAAGATCGGAGATTTGTGATGAATGTCATGGAACCATCAGACTCACTGTGGGAAGATGGAGATTCTGAGCCACCAAGGCCAGAGAACCAGCTATCATCACCTACAGAGTTGAAATAACATTCTGAAAGTTAACCATCGCTTTCAGGGGAAAGTCTCGATATGCATATCGATACATAAGGTAGCACAGACCCAAACTTTTAGGACAGCTGTTGCACTCACCAACACTGATTCAATCAAAAACATGATCGTCTGGGGCAACAAGAGATTGAATCCAAGGACATAGAATGATGCGTATGCGACGATCTTCAACACACTGAAGGTAATTTGGGTCACCTAAAAAAAAAGGCATTAAGATGTCAAACGATTGATGCATTACGTCATGCATGCTTGCGCTGTTCTGTGTTAACGCCTACCCCCAATGCTTTAGGTTCTGACTCCAAGTATTTCAGTCTTCGATGCGGGTCTGTCTGAAACGTGACTGACACTAGCGGACTCTCTGCTGCAGGATGGATGTCTTGGGGTTGGCTGGTCTCCTCGGTCTCCTCACAAACACGTTTGTCTGTTAAGTTGATATAGACGTTGTGTCTCCCGTTTTGATTGATGGATTTCAACTACCCTACAGCTGCTTTCCATCGTATGTAGAGCAGAAGCGCATGAGCGCACTCTTTACCAATACCGTGAAACGATCTGTTCCTAAAGCCTGTACATTCTTGTTCAATTCGCAATTAATACATAAACATAAGGATACAAGATACATGGTATATGTTTAAAATGCATACCTTCCATGTCTGTTTCCATGCTGGTGGGGCCTTTTGGTTTTTAATAAAAGCGTATGCTTAAAAGATCCGTCAGATTATTTCGACTAACTACCAGAAAAAACTTGATTTGTTTTTTTCGTTCTGTCCTCCCCCTATTTTCTGTGCAACTTGACTCCTCGTCATGAGGTTGCAGCCCACTTACCCAGTGCAACTCACCACAATCTCCTGAAGAACCATGTTGATATCGACGAACATTGGTACTAAGCGTTTGCCTAGTATCTGATCGCGAAACTACAAAATAATCACGTATTCTTCGTCTGGTCAAACAAATGTTAACCATGTACATTTGTTTAGCCATTTTTATATGCAGTACAATGAAGAGCTTTACGTACGATGACGGAATCTAAACCAAAACAAACCTTCAAGGAACGCAAGGAAAAACTTCCTGGAAAACATGAATAGAAGCAACCTGAGATAGTCAGTGAACAATCCTCATTTCTAGTCTTGACACATAGGTGCAGACCACAGGCAGTCATACATCAGAAGCAGAGATACAATTCAGAAGAAGTACGCATCGTAATCTTTAGGGTGGTCGATTAGATCAGTTATGTTTCATCCATTTCTGTAGAGCTGCTTTTTCATTTCCAAGTACAACCAAAGTGACGGAACACACAAACGGGACAAATTCAGAAATAATCAGACTTCATGTATGTTTATTTAGATTCGATCTCAACCTCAAAGATCCACAGACAAGCTGCTTGAAACGGTGTCTTCAAACATACTGAAGCGTACTTTCACCTTCAAAGTGACAAGAATACAAGAATCATAACACCACCATAATCACACAGATATATATTGCAGGTTTTACCCGTCAGATTCCAATTACTGCAGTTTATTTTCATGACTGAATACAAATGTCACCAAAAACCATTTAAGCATTAGTCGTTTAAAAAAAAATCCCTTTGATTAACTGTGTTGATATGAATCCATACACCACAATTACACATTAATAAAATATTCACAATCTCATATCAACTACTTTCTTTGCTGTAGGTTAAGGTAAAATGATTCGAGCTGCACCCTTAAGAGCACTACAACCCCCAAATCTTTAAATCTTCTCAGTTCTCTAGTGTCCACAGTACTCTTAAGCTCCCACCCAATATGGATAGTTTAAGGAGAGACCAGAGACCACACCCCTCTCGCGAAAGGGGGGGGGGGGAGTGCAAGTGTTCAAGCACTATGGTTGTTAGAAATACAAGAAAACAGACACGACTGATGGTAAAGTTTAGTAACACAAATCACTGTGAGTTGAGAGACGGTGTGACTACAAGGTGGGATTCCCATTTGTCAATGCTTCCCTTTAAAGTTGCCGATCTGTCAGAATGTCGGACCTCTGCTCTAGAAGTACAAGAAGGTAGTCGACACGCATGTGCTGTCAGTTTCATCATATCAACCAAAATCAATTATGAGTCTCTGCGCTAAATCGACAAATCGGCTCATCCCCAATACAATATGTTCCCTGGAGCCCTGCTTGTGGTTAGTGGATGTGTAAGGCACAGGATAGGATTAGTACAGTGCAAATAGCAACACCTTGAGTCAGGTGGAGGGAAAACACGCTGGACATGGGTGGGGAACGTACACACCCTTGCACCCCCAGCGAAAAACCTCTGTGAGGTCTTCAGAGTGACTGGTAGCCACTTGTCCTCTTCCTTCGGCCCAGCAGGTAGGCGATCAACACGATGACGATGAGAACCAGCAGGACCACGCCCACGGCGATGGCGACGCGGTAGTCAGGTTTGTCTGCAGGGCAGGGCTGAGCTGTGGAGAGGCAGAACGGAAGGACTCGTTAGATTTGGGAGGTAGCCCTGCGTCAGTGCAACCTCTAGTGAGCTGGAGACATCCAACGGCGTGGAAACCAAGTTATCAGCTGCAAAAAGGTTGACGTAATTCTGCAGTCGAAATATTGGTAAAAACAAACAAACAATGATCGTGGTGCTGCCTATTTTTATCACAAACTCTACAGCTTGTTTTGTGCTCCTCCACAAACGGCTGCATTTTGGTCATCATCATACAGGATTGATTGATTTCTCCCCCCTCCCCCTCCCGAGTGTCCAACCCTTAGGAGGTTTAAAAGACACACAAGTGTCTGCAGTGTTCACAAAGTCTATACATTCACACACATACAAGTTAAATTACAGCTTGGTTTTAAAACCAACTATTGCTCCCAAGATAAGTAAATAACCCTGTTCTTATCCTCCTGTTTTACTGCCTGAGTGAACCCAAAAACAATCAATCAAAACAAATACAATAAACACTATGAATCAAATGATCAGTAGATATAACTAGAGTTGTGTGTAAGTCATGAATCCCAGATCACCACATTGTTGAACTTGGATCAGACCCTGCTTCTCCCTCCATTGTGAGCTAGACGCTAAACGCTTCTTGAAATGGAATGTGCTTGTCCAATGTCAAGCCAACATATTCATACTGATCAGAGTATGATGGCACTATTTAACCTAAAGACATCTATGGGACACGCAAACGTATTTGCGCTGGATACTTACGTTTGCCAAAGTCCTGATTGTTGACGAGGTCGAAGGCCTGCATTTGATCCTGAGTAACGTCCAGATGCAGTCCATCGCCCATATACAGGGAGTCAGTCTTGCAGGAGTATGAAGAGCCTGTTGCCGCGGCAAAGAGGTGTAGGGAACTGTTCGTTCGGCGGTACTCTTGAATGCCTGCAACGTCGAAACAAATATTGAGCAACAAGTCACAAGTCAAAACGCTTATCAGCTGTCACAGAGCTTGTTTAAATAAACACTGAAGCAGATCACATGCACCTAGACCACAAACCAGTTAGGTGTTATGCACTCAGACTTGCCATTCAACATAACTTTGACATATTGGAGTATTTCCTGGCAACGGTTTAATGTCCTTATAAACTGGGCTTGGCCGACATACTCAAACAGCAAAGATAGACTAGACATTATCTGGCTAGTCATTATCTGGTAACAGATAACATGTAGCCACTTGACACAACCCCAACAGAACGGTCCAAAGTTTCAGTTCCAATGGGCATTTAGTCAAAAATCACACTGACCTAACTGTGCAAAGGCTACCAGCTATCTTATAAAGACAGTACTCCATGGCTACAGGTCAATGATACACATAACACTGATCCATGTTTACCTCCAGATGTGAAGGGGTAGGACAGTTTCAAAGAAACGGTATCAACGTAGACCATTTTGTCAGCCAGGCTCTGAAAAAAAGATGAAATGCAAAAGGTTATGTTGGACAGTGGACACTTTGGAAAAAAACACTTCAAACTCTGAGAACACGTATTGCTCACAACGGTCTTGTGGTGTCATACCACAAGACACTGATAGCCAATGTGACTGGGTTTCCACCATGCGCGGTTTCACCATACTGTGCATTCATGTCTGTTGTGGATCGTGGAAGGCAACAACTTAGACCACTGATTCATCACTTTGTTTCCTAGCAGTCAAGAGTGTCCCTGCTGAAATAAGCCTTTTGGCAAACTAGTTCCTCTTTTCAGATCCAAGTTCCTCTTTAATAGCCAGCACATTGCCTCTTATTATAAACAGAACTGAACTTGGTTAAATGTTATCCACACTTTTTTATCCAATACATTTGGGGAAAATGCAATGTGATAAGGTAAATTGTGGCTATGAAAATCTTTACGGGGGAGCCGCATTTGTTATCCTGGTTAACGTGTTAAAGGCCAGTGGCTGCGATAATCTTCAGACGTGATGCCAACCTGCTAAGCCTGTTATCTATGGATTTCAGAGGCTTTCTTACCTTGTTGAACAGTAAGGTGATGAATCCTTCAGTGAAAGAGAGGGTCAGATTGGCTTTGGAAGATTCACAGCTTCCGGATACTTTTGTCAAGCTCGGTTGAACGATGAATGTACCATTTGCCTGACAAACAGCATCAGATTAAGATGAGTCAATTGTACATCCATAGTGGCGATAGCTTTGATTTTTAAGTTTGGTAGAATTTGTTTGTGGAATAATAGCCTGGGCCACGTATCACCACCTTAATACCAAGACATTTGATCAGACTCCACAATGAATACTACACATTACCCACAAGGAATATTTAACTGATCATCTATCAACCTTGAAATATTCACACTGCCCCTTAAGCTCACACAGTACCTTATCAGATACCAGTCTGAATTCCAGTGCCATCTGTGCCCGCAGACACAAACCTTTCCCTGCTGGCAAGGTGTACAAGCCCACAGTCAGGTTGGCACCCTTGGTGGGCTCAGGTTTGGGTGTGGGAGCAGGGGTCGTTGTGTTGGAGGTGGTGGGAGCAGCGGTTGTTGTGTTAGAGGTGGTAGGAGCAGCGGTTGTTGTGTTAGAGGTGGTAGGAGCGGCGGTTGTTGTGTTAGAGGTGGTAGGAGCAGCGGTTGTTGTGTTAGCGGTGGTAGGAGCAGCGGTTGTTGTGTTAGCGGTGGTAGGAGCAGCGGTTGTTGTGCTCGCGGTGGTAGGAGCAGCAGTCGTTGTTATAGTGGTGGTAGGAGCAGCAGTCGTTGTTATAGTGGTGGTAGGAGCAGCGGTGGTTGTGTTGGAGGGGACAGGATTAAATGGAGAGGGGGGGAAAAGACTTCCAGAAGGTTTGAATTCTGTGCTGCTCTCAGATGACAGCCCTTCAATCAGAAAGAGGGAGGACATGGTTAGGCATCACTCACACATGCAAACAAGCCATCTTGAGCACAAAGGAAAGAGGAAGCTACTGAAAGACTAAAACTACATAATGGTAACCTAAACACATTATTTCCTCATATGCTATTTGATAGCATTTTTTCCACTTTTACGACAAAATGTGATTTCTCCAACAAATGCGCAGGCAAGGTGAGCGTGCACTTTAGTTTTTACACGAGGGAACTGGGTTGTGTGTTTTCTACTTCACGCCAGAGATATCAGCTCACCTCCCACCACGTGACACTACTTGACAAGCTATTTTATTGCCAATAGATCGCGGAAACACTGCGGTCACATATTTCCAGGAAGTAGCAGCTTTATACGAATACATTTATAACAAATCACTTCAAATCTTTTCAAAATGCAAACTGGTAGACAACATATATGGTTGCATTGCTTTACTTCAACAAAGTAATGTACGTAGGCAAGCTAAAATAGTTGTTACCCGTCAACCAAAGTACGCTGAATACATTTGCCTGCGTGACTCATCCGAAATAACATAGGCCTGAATATAAACCGTCCTTTGTCAGAAACTTAAAACAGGTAAAAAGCAAACAAACACAGTCCCATATTTTCCAGGTAACTAAAAAAGACTCAATTACTTAAGTATTAAGTATCAACCTAATATCAAATATATTTGACAAATGCAATCACGAACTTGCCTATTATAAATTATAGGTATGTTTGACAAATGGCCTATATATATTATTTGTAAATATGGCTACGCTTCCGCACTAACATCGTGGACTTAAGAACGAAACAGCCAAACGGTTAAACAAATTTCAGCCTACTTCTGCAAACTACATTTGCATTGAGCTTACCTGAGACAAAGGCACAGAGTGTGCAAAGTAACAAAAATCTCTTCATCGTTGAAGTGAAGTTTCTTCGATGTCTGTTCTTTAATGCGGTAGACCTACGGTGGACTCGCCAGTCATTGAACTCCTTCGGTGAGGTTGTGAGCGAAAAGGGAACGTGTTTGCATATGAACCACAGCTGCGTGGCGCACTGTGGAACTCCTGAAACGAAACTAACAGCCGTCACAGGCGCTACAGGGAATATTTCTCAATTCACGATCATGTACTGAAGCCTAGCGAAGTTGGTAAACGAAACTGACGCGTAGACATATGAAGTGGATCGCGTTCTAGTAATTAGCTAACATATATTTTTTTTTTACCTTTCCGATGAGGTCTATCTGCTTGAATTACAACTCGTTAAGATTATGTAGCCTATAGACAGATACGTGTTTTTATAACTGGAGCAGCGTTTAAACACGCCCTTACACTCACAAAAGCTACTTATTCATGTCAGAATTATTTTTATTCGTTGTATGTCAATTAGTAAGATTAAAAGGCCTATTTTAAGAGTTGACATAGAACAACAATATTGAAAAGTGAGAAACGTCCAAACATGATAATCTGCCCGATTTGACCACAGAACCGGCCATAAAATCTACACTCATATGCAGTTACAATAACTCAAACGCACTTAACTAAAACTTCCGATTTATTTGATTCCGTTCCCGGGATATTTTCAGTGCGATTCAGCCGGCCTTTGCTGTTCTCTTAACCAATCGAAATGCTTTACGAGCGAATAGCCCAACCCACTGTCAAGTAAAAGCTGAAAACGCGGTGCATTGCCATAAAAGGATCGGTTCCGCGCATGCGCACTCGCCGTAGTTTTGTTTGAAGTGATCTTCTGCAGCTTGCAAGGCGGATGGCAGCAGTTCATGAAAACGAACAGGAATCACCATAGATAAATGTACATCCTATAAATTGGCGTTGCTTCTTCTACATTTTCTTTCATGACTTTATGTATCAGTGGAACAATGCTAGGCCATCACTATCCCAACGTGGAAAAGTCACAACAACTGGTCAGCTATGTGGAGGATTATTTGGAATGTGTGGAGTCCCTGCCTCTGGATATACAAAGAAATGTTTCTCTTTTGCGAGAAATAGACTCCAGGTATCAAGGTGAGCTAGTTATGCGTCAACTTGGCGATCTGTCTATTTCGAATCTACCAAGGCTTGAGAATGGCTTTATACTTTCTGCAATAGAAAACTGGGTGTGCGGAATTGATCACTGCACGCGCCCTATCGTATACACTTGAAACAAGCAAAGCTAACTAACCACGATAGGCAAATGCTAGCTAGCCGTTTTAAATGCCTGTCCAGACAAAAAACATGAAGAGTTTTCGCCTTGCGTTGTGTTTCCTTTCTCCCGACACTACACCATGAAGTCAAAACTAGACGCAAGCACCCTGCTTGTCCGGTCGCTAAGCGAGGATCAGCCATTTTTTGGCAGTACTAAGATGGTTGTTGATCTTATTATTGTAGGCACTTAACGAGTGCTAATATTCGCGTTTCATGTTGGATGTAAAGGTGTCTTTTGAATTTGTATTCAGAGTTGCTAGCTAGTTTGCAACCTAGTTTACTTCGTTGGCACGACGTAAGCTAGCTAGCTAACTATCGTGAATTGCACTCTCAATTTTACTCGTCATTTATACCCATCGGTCGAGGTGGTCAGATTTGAAATCCCGTCCACTTAAACACTCAAAACTAGTGTAAGTCCATGACTGCTTTTGCACACCGTAGTCACTGATTTGGAAAAACAACTGGAAGACTACTAAAATGTTGGTACAGCTAGTCCTTGACGAAGTGAGCGTCCTGGCGCAGGGCTAGAGCTGTACTACTACAATGTATCACTTGTCATGTTGATTTCATTGTGAGACAACCCCCTGCTCGTCAGACCTCGGATGATGTCACTTCCGGCATTCACAATAGTGCGGAAGTTGAAAACTACAATGCCATCTTTTATTATTGCCGTAACCAAGCTACTTGGTTAGATTTATTAACTGAATTGGGCAAGTCAATAATTTTAGCCCGTATAATCGCGTTATATTTTCATACGAACTTTTAAAGTAGAAAACAGACATTGTCCTTGCTTTTTTTAATGTACTACATATAGATTGACAGTACTAATTCTTTTCCCATCCTCCTTGTGTTCACATTTTTTTTTCCAGAGGTGCTGAAAGAGGTGGATGATGTGTTTGAGAGGTACCAGGGCGAGCAGGACGCTGGCCAGCGCAAGAGGCTCCAGATCCAGCTGCAGCGAGCTCTCATCAGCAGCCAGGAGCTTGGCGACGAGAAGATCCATGTGGTCACACAGATGACAGAGCTGGTGGAGAACCGCTCCCGTCAGATGGACTCCCACTCCCTGTGCCTGCAGGAGCCCTGCGAAAGCGAGCGGGTGGTGGCCGAGAGACGCTCCGGAGCGCTGCCGGAGGCTCCGCCCCCGGAGCGCTCGTCCACTCGCCGTCCACGGCGTCAGCGCAACAGCGAGAGCCGCGACTCGTGCCACGCCTCGGCCAACGGCTCGCTGGCGGAGGACCCCGGAGAGGAGCTGCCGCTGTCGCAGCCGCGGGAGAAGAGGTCCAAGTCTGCCAAGAAGAAGAAACGCAAGGCTGCCAAGCAGGAGCGGGACGCCTCGCCGGTGGAGTTCGCCATCGACCCCAACGAGCCCACCTACTGCCTTTGCGAGCAGGTGTCATACGGCGAGATGATTGGCTGCGACAACGATCAATGCCCGATCGAGTGGTTCCACTTCACCTGTGTGGGGCTGACCTACAAGCCCAAGGGGAAGTGGTACTGTCCCAAATGCAGGGGGGACAGCGAAAAGACAATGGACAAAAGCCTGGACAGGAACAAAAAAGACAGGAGGTCGAGGTAGTGACAGGTGGTCACTCTCTCCCCTTAAAAGATCTCGACAAGTGGGACTAGTGGACTGTTGAAGACAGTCGGCTGCAAGTTGTGAGAGCACAATCCTAACGATCCGTAGCAGTACGTTATACAAGGACCTGCCATTAAAATGGTGCTTTTACTCTCCTGACAAGACACTGATGCCCATATAGCAAATTATGGGAGACGGATGTTGCTGTACAAAATCATCTGCCTTTGTTTAAAGTTTTTCTAAAAATGTTCTTTGACATTTCACTTTCTTCTACCCACATGACAGAATGGAATGAAAGTATCTCAAGCTTTTGAATCACCACCCACTTTGACTACTTATTTGATACAAGGTCTATTGGAATAATGTCGTCTCTCTTTGTTGAAATAAAAATATTATGTTTTGGAGGCTTTTTTTTCTCCCCATGATTTGAGTTTCATTTTTTTTGGATCAACCTTCATTATCTGCAGTTCTCATGCAGTGGCAAGCTACACTTTATTTGGTTAAAGTTGCTCAATACCTCTTCCTTTTTATGTGAGCTTGATACCAGAGTTCATGTTTTCCACATTTGTCATTTCAATCAATGATTCTCAGGCACACAGCCCTTCAGTACGTTGCGGCAATGATGGTCTGTGGGACACTGGAGTGTACTTGTTTGTGGAGACCTATATATATATTCTTTGTCAAACTAGTTTAATATCACGTATTTGTGTAAAATGTTTCTTTTTATATCCATTAAAACAAAGTTCTATGGCAAGCTGGTATTCAATTTTCTTTACTCATGATACATTATATCCCCCCCAAATTCTTTTTAAAAATAACAAAATCGGCATAAAATCTACATCTCCTCCTCGCTGCTACTGGACTCTCCAAAGAGGTCTTCTTCTCTGGTGTTCCTGGTTGCCGTGGCAGCGGTCTGTGATGTGAGCCAGACTGTGATCAGGGCAGGGCTGTGGCTAAGGCCAAGCAGCAGTCTACTGTTGGCACCAGCCAGTACGGTTAGGCACTGGACATGGGTGTCAGGGGTCAGCACTGACAGAACACTGCCAGCCTCCAGATCCCAAAGGCTGACTTCACCTGTGTGAGAAAGTTGCAGGCACACGTTGGTGGTGATTTCATTCAGTCTGTTTGTACGGTCTGAAAGTTATGTCAGTGCTTAGTGGTGCAAGGCTTAGCTAAACGTCGGTCCAGCCATTTATTTACCGGAGAGCAGAATTGCTTTGGCACCTCCTTCGGTGATGTACAACTGGCTGGACATTACTATCCTCAGGTTTCCGTAGCCAGAAATAGTCTTGTGATCTCTCCTGAAGGGGTCCCACACTTTCAACCTAACAGGAAATAGCACTGCTTTCCAGCACGGTACAAAACAGCCACTGACAAATGATTGTAGTTTTAGAGTTCACAAGAAAACCGTGTCCATCCACTCAATAGTATTTTACTTGTTACTGCCAGTGACCCCGAAGGCGACCCTGATGGCATCCTCAGTGATCGCAACACAACAGACCCCTGGCTCCTTCCTCAGCCTCTTCCTCACCTTCAACAAAACAACAACGCATTCAAACCCATCTATACTTCGCTCTGCTTGTCACCTCCAATGTAAATCACACTCAGACTACTTTTTTTTTTCCAAGAAGAACTTTGCCTAGACTTTGCATGTCCTCGTTTGCCCCCTTCAAAAAATGTTCTCCGAAGGACCGGATATGGCGTCCTCTCTTTTTTTTTGCTTACGGTGCCCTTGCGGAGGTCCCAGAGGGTGAGGTAGGATGTGTGCTGGGCCTGGCTGTAGTGAGCCAGCACCAAGTGTGTCCCGGCCCGGGTCATGGCGGCGGTGTGCAGAGTCAGCAGGGAGGACCTGTCTTCCAGGGTGTGGAGGTGGTCCTGAGACGACACGCTGAACACGCTGAGGTGGTGTGCAAAGTAGGAACACACCACCACCTGGAGGAGGAAAGGGGAAGCGAGAAAGAGAGGACGAGGTGGAAGGAACGCGAGCGAGCGTGTCAGAGAGGTCAAGGGCCTCGTGGTAGAGGCAGGCAGGACGAGAGAGACGGAAGAAGGAGAGCCGGAGGGAGAGACACAGATGAGCATGAGCTGTTCCTCAAGTGATATCTACGCAGCCTCGTTTGACACCGGGCTCCATGTTCTCTACCTGCTGGTCATCGCTGAGAAGGTACTGGTCGATGGCGTTATATTTCTCCCGGTCCAGTCTGACCTGCTCCTCTTTCTCCCTCTGCGCCTCCTTCTCCTGTCTCCTCTTCCTGGCAGAGTGACTCTCTGTCCGTCTGTCCCACGGCATCACCAGAGCTAAGCGCAGGATCACATTTGCCAGGGTTTCGTAGATCTCTCTTTGAGTGACTAACTGACATTTGGAAATCGCGTTTTCAAAGAGAAGCGGGATAACTGTTCGTTTTACACACAAAATGTCGATGGTAACTTTAAGTGCACATGATTTCACGCTCGGATGACATAGATTTGAAGACACAACTGAAATAGGAACAGCAGCTAACTTGTGATCTCTTTGGTGGGTGATATCTCCGACAGTCGTTCTCTGATGCTGCTGTTGCTAGACAGAAGGGACTCTTTGTGGAAAGGCTTGATCCTTCCTTTGATATAGCCAGACTCCAGGTCCCATAGAATCAGATGGTCCCTGAAACGACACGCTCGGGGCACTCGATCATCGGCCCCTTCAAAATCTCACGATGCGTTTGCGTGTTTTCATCCAAACACGCTCTGGAACACAGACCCTACAGGTTCTGGGGGTTGTCTGAAGGTTTATTTTAACCAGGTGCCAGAATGTTCCCTCACCTGGTCTCAGAGAGGCCCAGCAGAATCTGTCCGTCCAGAAGTCGGTACTCATTTTGGGGACAGGGAACTATGTAGAGGCCCGTTTGCTTCCTGGTGTAGCCTCGCTTGATCAGGTCATACACCAGCAGCGTCTGGGAGCGCATCACAAGCAACACCTCAGTACCACAGTTGTCAAGGTACGAAGTCGTCGTAACACATGCATGTGGATGAATAGTCACGTACACACACATTTCAAATGGAACGATTTCATGTTATAACGGAGAGGGAAAATTTGTTTTGGTGGTGGTGGGGGTCAGGATAATGACCTGGAATATAGGTGAGGGCGTGTCTGTGAAGGTGGCTGTCCCTCTGTCCGTCAGAATGTACAGTTTGAGGTCGTGGACCAGGGCTATGTCGGTGCTGCTGTAGAGGCCGTGTTCCACTCGCACTGGCCTTCCGACAAACCTTTTTTTGGCCAGATTCCACACGCGCACCGTGCCTGGACGCAGCGACCTGCACACAGCGTACCTACCACCAGGGGGAGACAAAGACCAAGAGAATGCATCTTTCTTCAACGGAGGAAAACAGCAGTACATTTCATCACACGATCAATTCGTCCTTGCAAACTCTCCGGTTGACTCGATACTCGACGCAGGCCTGTACCGCGGGGTTGTCGCCGTGACGACGACCTCCTGCGTGCCGTCGCTCTTCTGCTTGTGAACGTTGTAGGTGAGGGTCTGGTCGTGGATACGGGAAGTCAGATCCCAGAGTCTCAGGTACCTCTCTCCGCTGCAGACGCCCAGACAGAATCGCAGGTCCAGACACACACCTCCATGAAGAGGGGTGGAGACAGAGGTCAGTATTGCACACACACACACGCTAAAATACATCCTAGGACCTTCCTCCTCCTCTTCCCATCCGTAGAGTCACAACCATGGAGGTACCGTGTTCATTCACTCAAATCATACCACCATTGTGGTAAGCGCTGCTTGTGATTGGTTAAACCGGCTGCAGCTGACCTGCGGTCAGAACCCCAGGGAATCGGGCGATGTGTTTGTGATCCTCCGTCTCCAGGTTCCAGGTCACCACATCCGTGACCCCGGTGCGGGCGGAGGGGCAGAGGGCCACGGCGTACGTCCCCGAGCGGTTGACCATGACCTGGGAGATGTAGTCCTGGCTGCAGCCCAGGATGGAACGCAAGTACTGGAAGGAGGCCGCACCGAAGAGCTCGATGTGGATGATCTCGCCGTCCAGCTTGTAAGGGTACCTGCCACGGACAGAGGCCGAGCAACGAACGGCACAAGACAGACGCACTTACGAGCAGAGCGGTCACCAGATCGTGAGCCTCCTCCACCCAATCCCACATCACCCCCCTTCGAAAGGAGTGACTTCTAAAGGTTAACCTGAAAACGATATCCTCAACGTTCTAGAGATCTGGATGAATGTAGCAGCTTGGTTGCAGGGGAGGGGGGGGGGGGGGGGGCGAGGTAAGAACCTGCAGAAGAGCAGCAGATAGTCTGAGGTCATCTCCAGCCCCTGGATGGAGGCAGCGCCGTGTCGGGCAGACAGCACGCACCTCACCGCTCCCCCTTTGGCACTGAACACTGCTGCCTGGCTCGCACACCTGAGGTGAGAGAAGGGAGAAGGGAGGCGCAGGGAGGAGAGAGAAGGGGGAAGGGAGGAGCAGGGAGGAGAGAGAAGGGGGAAGGGAGGAGCAGAGAGGAGAGAGAAGGGGGAAGGGAGGAGCAGGGAGGAGGGAGAAGGGGGAAGGGGAGGAGCAGAGAGGAGAGAGAAGGGGGAAGGGAGGAGCAGAGAGGAGAGAGAAGGCAAGTAAAAGGAGACAGAGAGGAAAACAAGACTATAAAAAGCCCCTCCGTAAACTACCGTGACTGGAGCCCCCAACCTTATTAAACCTCCATCAATATGGAGACTTAGCTGCCCAGCCAGAGCAGCTACAGCCCCCGTACTGTCAGCCAACACAGCTCATAAACCCACTCAGGGATAAAACACTTCAGAGAGGCCGCTGTAGTTAGCGTGCTGTTTTACACACTGCTGCGGGGCTGTTACTCTTCTGCACCATCCAAGCTGAGTTAGGTGACCTTGTAACATGCATTTACCGCTTGGTTAACATCTAACTGCACCGCTTCACGTTTCAGTTGTTTTCAAGACTATCTTCACAGAAAACGTCCATAATGGAAAATGGGATTTTTTTCCCCCTCGTTTTCAATAGATTGTTTACATGTTGTTCACATTTATCAAATAACAAACCCCAGTCTGACTCAGACGTGTGTGGCGGCCCGGCAGAGCAGAACTTGAACACAGGCAGACCAGCTGTTCTGACACCAATGACAAATGGAGTTCAGTCAGCACTAGAGCGTGTCTTACACCGTCCATGATCCTGGTTTGGATTACTAACAAGCGCCTCATTAGGGGCCCGGAACGTTCCAAATGACATCACCTGGTGGAAAACAACGCAACTTAATTCCTCTCGACTCACAACGTTGTCGCGGGCTTATCGTTCTGTCTCAATTACGCCAACAGATCATTCACCCTGTCTTTCCGCCTGCGACCGACACGAGATTATGAAGATGAAACACCTTCTGGAAGATCCCGCTATCGGATGTCATGTAGGAACAGTCCGAGCGACGCTGGCAACATCGTTTGTCTGTGAGACGCCGACTCAGATGAGGAACAGACCTGCGACGTGGTGGATTACAGCAGAGTCTCACCTGTGAAGAAGCCAACGCTGAATAATGGAAGAGGGGGGTGTCAGCGCGCAGCTGGGGAAATCAGTCCTGGTACTAAGATCTGACCCGATTTGCAAGGCGCGAGGACAATGGAATATGTGATATTGTTTCAGAACAAAGCCACGTCAAGAGACACTTGTAAGTAATGGATCGGAACGGAGAGCAAGACATGACAGCCCCCCCACACCCTTTTAGACCCTTTTAGAGCCTTTTAGACCCTTTTAGAGCCTCTCAAATGAAAAGGTTCCCAAAATATCTGGACGTGAATCTGCTGACCTACGACAGGACGTTTGAGGCGTTCCGACTGTTCGATTTGATTCGCTGCCCATTCGAAATGAAGATGGGATTGCAGGTCGGAGCGCTGACCTGTAGGCGAAGAGGACGCTGTCTTTGATGGAGTTGTGTGACACCAGGATGGGGCTGTCCTTGTGACCCCTTGTGGGGTCACAGTCCAGACTGATGTAGACGCAACACACCAGGGAGCAGGAGGAAGCCAGGTCTAACACCTAATACACACACACACACACAAAGTTACTCTACTAAGTCATCAAAGTGATTTCGCTTTTTTACAATACGATGCCACTTTACCTTCACCATGCGACTGCCATTGTAGAAAGCCACCAGCAGCTGTCCGTCACAGGCAGTGGTTACCTCGGGAACGTCCATCGAGTCCCTGTCGGTGTACACCACTTTCCCAGACTCCACCTCTCTCACCTGAATCGGACACAAACACAACAGAACAAGATTAGTTCATGCCCGATTCGAATAGTCATCGCACGTTCGAACAAATGCTTCTGTTAATCTGATGGTGAACTGAAGAGCGAAAGCCTCTGACCTGTAGAGTCTGTTTCATTCGGACGGCCACCATCTTTTCCCCCAGTCCCAGGGTGAGGGCGTCCCCCACCACGCCCCCCGCCCCCTCCAGGGTCCTCACAGCCCGCCCCTGCTCCAGGTCCCACAGCGTCAAGGTCCCGTCTCCCCCGCTTGAGACCGCCACTGCCCCCCCCTGCCCCCCTCCCACGGCTGTCACACTGGAGCTGTGGCCTGGGGTAGGACGGAGGAGAGGAGGGGAGATAAGAGGAGGGGAGGGGAGAAGAGGAGAGGAGGGGGGAGAGAAAGGGAGGGGGTAGAGATGACAGGACCAGTAGGCTGCATCCTGACCTGCCAGCAGGGTGTGTTGAAGCCCCCCTGGGGGCAGCATGCAGGTGTAGGAGGGCACCAGGACTGGAACAGAGGACTGGGCACACTGGGCCAGCAGGGCGTGGAGGTAGGTGAACATACGAGGGTCACCTGAACATCACACATCACACTGTTTAAAACACACACCAGTAGCAACACAGTCTTGTTGCAACGCCCACGTGGTCCCACAATACAGTCCATTCTCTCATTCATACCCTTACACACCAAGAGTAATAGGTGACTACAATTCCTCTGAGTTTTTGATTATATCGACCTATCACTGGTGTGGTCATGTGCTGCTTCCTGGACGTACCCGGTGCCACAGGGCGGTCTTCCATGACCTTCTGACCCAGCCGGCCCAGGATCTGGGAGGCCAGCTGACAGGGGTCACTTTCCAACACTGGCCTTGCAAGCTCCAGCGCCCCCGCCCACACCTTCACATCCAGCACCTCTCTGAAGGAGGGGGAGAAAGGGGGAGGTAGAGAAGTGAAAGAGGGAAGGAGGGGGAGAAAGGGAGAGGTAGAGAAGTGAGAAAGGGAAGGAGGGGGAGAAAGGGGGAGGTAGAGAGTGATAGAGAAGGAGGGGGAGAGAGATGACCGATGGAAGGAGGGGGAGAGAGGGGGAGAGAGATGACCGATGGAAGGAGGGGGAGAGAGGTCATGAAGAGGAGTAAGAAAGGGGCAGAGGGGGATGAGAGTGAAGGAGGACAAGAGAAGGGAGGGGGGGAGGGAGGGGGGAACCAGAGAAAAGCAACAAACAGAACAAACCAGAAAGCTGTTCCGTTCCAGACCTGTAATCTCTCCCACACCACTCTGTCAACAGCAAAACCAGGACGGCACAGTCTAACCCTCACCTGTCAGGCAGCACAGCTTTCCTCAGATCTTCCTCAATGTGCTGAACAGACAGACCCCAGACCTTGTGCAGCAGGAACTCGTAGCTGAACACACACTCAGACAGGAAGGGCAGGATCTGATTGGACAGCACCAGGTGATGTGACAGGCCGTTAAGTTTCCTCAGGTTGAACACGTAACTCTTCCTCCCTCTCCCCTCCACCTCCTCCTCCTCCTCTCCCGCCTCCCCCAGGGTCCACGCCAGCGGCTGAAAGACGCGGCCGTGCTCGCCGCCGGCCCTGTAGTAGTCGGCGTAGTCGGCGTGCACGAGCATGCGAGCCTCGGCCGTTTTGAGGTAGCGCCCCGCGCACACCTTCGCCAGGTGGGAGTGCGTCCAGCGGAGGACCCACGTCCCGTCAGTCTCCACCTCGGTCAGGTGACCTCCCAGGTCCCGTCTCAGGCGTGCCCACAAAACAAAGGGCACCCTGGGATGGTTGGAGGAAGCGTGGTGGGATAACGCGACTTCCTGTAGCACCTTCCCGTCTCTCGCCAACATATACAGCAGCTCCTATCAAT
This sequence comes from Plecoglossus altivelis, assembly GCA_036571765.1. Taxonomy (NCBI): domain Eukaryota; kingdom Metazoa; phylum Chordata; class Actinopteri; order Osmeriformes; family Plecoglossidae; genus Plecoglossus; species Plecoglossus altivelis. The sequence goes on along the minus strand of BROE01000023.1, from coordinate 5,916,574 downwards.
CAGTCCACACACACATTCCACTTAAGTCTGGGACACAATTGATCATTTCGCAATGAAGTTTGAACTCTTTCTATTTAACCTTTAGAACAATCACTACAAACAGTAAAGAGAAATCTGATCCCAACCAAAAAAATGCTAATTCGTTATAATGTACGAAAAACACACCCAATCATCATGTAGTATGTTTGTACTGGATTTCCACTCTTTTCCTGTCAGACCCCACCTCTTCAGTGACCCCTCCACGGGACAACGATATGACCGCCGCTGCCCGCCTCACTAGCTGCTCCCCGTGCGCCCTCTCCAGGCGCGCCAGCAGGCCCAGGTAGAGGCCCGCGAGATCGGGCGCTAGACCCAGGCTGCCCTGGGGGGTGAAGGAGCTCCAGAGAGTCTCCAGGTAGGCTGCCTCCAGGTAGAGAGGGGAGGGGCAGGAGACGCAGGCCTGGAGGAGGAGCTGCAGCTGCCAGGCCTGGAGACGCCGCTGGTCAGCGTGGAGTCGGCTCTCCAACCCCGCGGTGATGTCATCGTGGCTGAGCGGTGGGAGAGAGAGGACCGAGAGCTGGGAGGAAGTCTGGAGAGAGGGAGAGAGAGAGAGAGAGAGAGAGGGAGAGAGAGAGATGGCTTGTGAGTGAGAAACAGCTGAGATGAGATCTGAACATTGGCTGCTGATTCACATTTTCAACTCACAACGAATCAGAAAAAGACGGAATTAATGTACTAACGATGTGAGGATTCAGGCTGACGTTGGCTGGTTCCAGAACAAATGATGTTTGTGCCAGCAAAACTGCATTTTTCAGGGATCCTTACCTGCAGATTGTCTGCGCAGACAGAGCTTGTGGTGGCCGACAGGACAAAGTGGACATGAGGAGGGGCAGGGACAGGCAGCCAGGTCAAATCTGGGCCGTGTTCGTCAGACAGCTCATCTAACCCATCCAGCACTAGGACCAAGGGGCGCTCGGCCCCCACCCGCACCAGCAGGAAGTGGAACTCATTCACCAGCTGTGGGAGACCCTGAAGCGGATGGAAGGAGAGGGATTAACAGTACCGTTTCTTTGTTGACAGTTTCTACAGCTGTTCAACAGCATTCAACAACTCTTTCACTCTATCTGAACCTGGGTGAATACATGGGTTTTTGGATACACAGTAGTATTGATAGTAGAAGTACAGTATAGTACTCTGTTCTACCTCCGAGAGCTGGGTTTCAGGGCTGTAGGCTTGGGCCAGCTGCACACATATGTTCTGGAGGACCAATCGGACGTTCCTGCTCTCACCGGTCAGACCAATGAAAGTCGCCAGCACCACGGCACTGAGACACAGACAGACACCGATGAGGCCCCGCACCACGTACAGAAGAGAAGACTGCAGGCCCTCAGTACACACATTCACACGCTGAGGCCCCTTAAAGCTTCAGTCAGCTGGGGCATTTTCAATAGGGCATAAAGCCTTTCAACTTCCCCCAGAGAAATAGAAACAGCTTTAAATGTTTTTCCAGGACAAGATCCTCCCCTTTCTGTGCATCTTCCCTGCAGGGGCAGCAGGGGGTTGGTTACCCAGGTATCCAGGTGGGGGCCAGGTGAGCCAGCCTGGCCAGGGTGGTGCTCTTCCCCCAGCCTGGGGGCCCCAGTAGGAGGACAGGCGTGGGGCCCATTACGGCCCTCAGCAGCTCGGGCATGAAGGACTCTCTCGACACACAGTTTTTCTGCCTGAAGAAATGGTCACATTTGGGTCAGATCTGAATGCAGACGTCAAGTCAAAGGGATTTCATTTCGAATTTGGAAGCATCCGCGAGATTATTCGGAACGATGAAATGAATGTGACATGGTGAGCAAAAGCCATGCAAACAAGGGCAGGAGCAGTTCACAAGCAGTAAGACACGAGCATCAATATATTGCAGTAAGGATTTCATTTTGTATGCGGGATAATATTGTGTCCAATATTTGTTGAAGAATGGCACTGACAGAGCTTCTCCATGGAGGCCATGCCTGCAGATCTCTTCCTGTATCCTGAGTCTGGAAGCTTCTTTCCGTCTTCTGTCGAAAGACCCTGTGGTTTGGCTCATCTTTATAACTCTGCGTAAGGAGGTCAGAATATTGATTCAACTCCGCTGCCTTCCATTAATAACAAGCAGTGACTAATAGCCGAACCCATTTGTATTCATCGCTCGTATAAAGACGTTTCGATCCAACAGATGTAGAAGGTTATTCGGTGTAAGTGTATTGGTAAGTGTTGGTGTTTCCTACCTTTTGAGGGAGTTGAGCACAGTTCTGTAAAAGTGCGAGGAGATGCGTTCAGTGTAGAACTGGTGAGACTTGTTGTGTGTGGGATCCAGACCCTTCCTGCCCCAGCCCACATCGCGCTCGTAGATGTTGGTGTGACGCAGCTTGCCGTCGCAACAGAACACAACGAACGTTACGAATCCACACAAACCTGGGAAAAAACTCCTTTGCGAAGTCTGTCTCTCTACCTTTACCAGCGCTCCCCCCGCCCCCTCACCTTTTTGTGAAGGCGGTCCACGAAGGCCTGGTGTGCCGCGGTCAGTGTGAGGTTGACCTGCGGTCGCCCCTTCAGCAGGTCGACGTAGTGGGCCGCGTGCTCGTCCTTCAGGTGCTGCTGCATGTCTGGGATGAGCCTCTTGTAGCAGTGACAGTGGGCCTCTGGGGGGGCGTCATCGCTTAGCGTCTGCAGGCCCTGCTCTAGCTCCCAGTCTAGAACTGGTCAGAAGGAGGAGGGGGTCAATGGATTCCCTGGTCCAACCTTAACTGAAATGACCTTCACTTTATGACCTCCCTCTCTCTCTCCCTGCCTCCCTCCCTCTCTCTCTTTCTCCCTCTCTCCCTGCTTCCCATCCTCTCTCCCTGCCTCCCTCCCTGCCTCCCTCTCTCCCTGCTTCCTTCTCTCCCTGCCTCCCTCCCTCCCTGCCTCCCTGCCTCCTTCCCTCCACCTGTCCTGAGGAGCGGAGCAGCCTCGTCCTCTCCCAGGGCAGCTGCTGCGCTGCGCTGCAGCACCCCCCACAGGCGCAGGCAGGTGGCGTGCCACACCTTCCTCGCCTGCCGCCGCCGCTGGCCGTCTCCACTCAGGAAGTCAGGGTGGTGGGAGCTGCAGGAGGAGGAGCAGAAGTAGGAAGGTGAGTATGCTGTACGTCTCACCTTCCTGCGTGTGTGGGAGTCACCATTGGGAGATCCATGACCTTCAATATGACTGTGGGTTGATTAGTCATCTTAGTATTTGAGTTTTAGTGCAATTTCTATACTCTGGACCTAATGAACAGTATGTCTTAATATCACAAATGTCTGATGCCTACAGTACCACTATAGATTCAGACCCTAATAAAATGAGTATAAATGTAATGTTCTAAAATGATTATATTACACTTCATTGCCATGATATACATATTTTGGGGGGGGGGGCTCTGCCATTGAAATAATCTTGACTACGTAAGGTCCTTTAAAATGCAGCTACTTTTGTTCAGAAGTGCTTTGAGAGTTGAACTGTACTTAATGTGGTTCACACAAAGGCCGACATTGTCTTGCTGCGATACATGTAGACGTGGAGGATTGATTTAAAGCTCTAGACAATGGGATGACAGTGTGTAAAAAGAAGCTTTGTGCAGTGAGCTGTTCCTTTTCAGTTGGTCCACGTCACTCTCTTTCTGTCTGTCCGGGGTTATTTGGCGACTCTTAACGACTCTCACACATGATCAACAATACAAGCCTATCAGACGTAACCATGGAAACCAAACAAAGCCATTCGTACATCAGCTATGTCACTGCTGGGCCATATGATATGCCGGTAACAGGTGTTACTAGGTATAGCCAGATTCGAAAGAGGAAATTGTTTTTGTCATTTAAAAAAGAACTTCACATTGTTCTTCCTCATTTTAGAGGTCCCTTCATACACACACACTGCATAACTGTTCCACATCAATTCTATAACATCATTATTATCAATTCAGACAAAAAAAAACTGAAATGATTTATTGTTAATGAATAGATAGCGAATCAAATCTTACCTTATCGGAAGCAGATGATAGACAGGAGGATAATAGTTCTCGTCCAGCTTGTACCACATGTGCAGTAAGGTCAGATCTCTGTCGTAGTCTGCCCAACTCCTGGCCCCCGCAGGACTGATCCTGTCCTCGTCTACATCTGACAGGGCATCCTGGGATATGGAGTTCTCGCTTTCCACCCCTGAACTCCTGAGTGGGTCGGCGTACCTCGGGTCAAAGGGTTCGAAGACCGAGCTGCCCGCCTCGCTGTCTGAGGCGAAGCTGGACTGCGATTGGCCAGAGCTGTCGTCCACGCCTGCGGGCTTCCTCTTGGACATCCTCTGGCGGTCTCTCTCCACGACCCTGACGATAGACTCGAACGCCTCCTTGGGGATGGTTCTTGGAAGGGTCTGGATCTCGTGCTTCTGCCCTAGAAAAATCTTCCAAACGAAAGAGTATCCGTGACATCATCCATCGCATGAATCACAGTACTGGCCTTTGTAAAGATGTGACGGTGAGAAAGGCCAAATGCGGTGTATATGTTTTTTCCAAATTGGACAAATTAAAACATTTAATGAGAGAAAATGGCAAAAACTCGGTCTTACGACACAGTTTGGGCCCTCGGTCTGCTGGCACTGTCGGAGGGCGTCCACATGTAGCTCTGCTGTGTCGTGCGTGTCCCATACAGGGTCTCCCACCCCCAAGCGCAGGTCCACCATCTTGAAGCCATAGCCTCTCCTGATGCAGTAGAGGTACAGCCGAGGGAACACGTTGTCCATCAGGGCACTCCTCTCTGCCACAGTGTCTGTCACACACACACACACACACACACACACACAAAGACTTACACATACCCTTCTACTCTACAAACTCCTTGAATATTCAACCAAAGATAGTTAGTTAGTCTTAACATTCTGTAGCATTCACCACTAGATCCTCACCCTTGTATCCTCCACATATGTAAACCATAAACTTTCTCTTGTTGGTATAGTAGGGAGGGACCCCGTCTCCATCAAGGTCAGCTGACACAGCGTGACTTGCATAACGAGGACCACTTGCTGTTGGGCATTCCTCTGTGTTGATCACATGACCTGTAGACGATCCCTCTGAAGGACGTTTCCCACTTGCTGTGAAGCCTTCGTTCCTGGAGTCACTATTCGTCCGGACGCCAAGGTGCTCGCCATCTTTTCCCTCTTCCTCGTCTTCCCCCTCCTGCTCCATCTCCACCACACTCTGAAGCATCCTGGGACAGTCGTCTTGGAGGCCTTCATGCTCGTTCACGTCCGATAAAGGCTTCAACGTCTTGTCCTACATCAAGACCAATCGGATGGGGAAAAGCATCCATTACGTCATAAAATAATAACCATTCCCGTTTTCTGATAAAAGCATTCAACTCTGACATGGGAATGAAGAGATGATCTTGTTCACCATCAATAAATGACCCTGTGTATTCAGCAGGTGCAGTATTCCCGCCTCTCCCTCTTGCCGTGTGCTTCGAGAGTAAGCCTTGACATGGCGTTGATGTAAATGATACTGTAATAGAGAACCTCGCTTAATAATGAACTTTGTACAAGTATGAGGCAGAAGAGGATGCTGTCTGTCTGCATGTAGGGCAGTGCTACCGTCGGAAGCGCTTGTTTCCTTCCTACCCTGAGATGTGCCTTTATGTGCGACTCGGCCTTCTCGCTCACTTTAGAGAAAGGGGTCCCCCACTGGTGGTCCGCTCTCTAACATAGAAAACAGACACACAAGTGACACGCAACAGCATCCCGTGCTGTGAGAGATTGTTGATTGGGCCAAATTGACTTACTGTGCTAATGGGCGGACTGTTATAAGCGAAACTATTGTTACAATTCCAAGTGTTTTAGCACGCCCTACCTTGCTTGTTCTGACCTTCCTGTCCACGATGCCATGATCAGAGAGACAGTTGGAAAAGAAGAGTTCCTGAACGCGCTGAGAGTGAGACTTGCTCTTGTTATCCTAATAAATGATTTGATCTTCAATTAGAAATGCATGCAGACTGGTAGGCGACTTGATGTAAACAAACAATACCAACCAACAACCAAAGTGCGCTCAATGACAAAAACTGGACAGAAATCCAAATGTCTGGGAAATTAAGACGCTGTTTTAACCTTGGAGAAAGAAGTAGGCCCATTGGAAATGGCTGGAAATCTGATATCTTTGTTCTCCTGTTAAAAAGAAATATTGACATGAATACAATATCTTTAAATGAAAACCTATGCAAGTTCAGAGCCATTTGAAGGACACACTCCATGGCTTACCTTATCTTTCTTCTGCTTGAGTACAGTTCCATTTCTATAGTAGGTCCACATGATGTCGAAAGAAACATAAAATCGTTTTTTCCAATTATGGCAGAATTCTTGCAACTGCAAGAGGTCGCTCGGCGTTGCAGCAGCAAGCTGCGAATGATGCCAGCGTTTTCTTAACTGTGGGTACTAATTACTGCTTCGAGGAGGAGTTGACGGTTCACGTTCCATCAGTGAACTTTTGCTACTGGCGAGCGCGCTTTACATACTAAACCTATGGTGCTTGGAATATTTTGACGAATTATCCACATGGTTCAATCATGTATTTAGGATTCAGAAGATTAGCCACTAACAGTACCCATAGCAATGTTTGGTTCCGAGTACTTTTCGGATAGTTACCCATGGAAACGACTTACTGAAAGCTGGTATTGGATATAGCGCACTGCTCTGCTCAGAATTCGACCCGACCATTCATATTAAATTATTAGAAAGACACAGAAGTCATTTTATTTGGATTTTATTAAAAACTTCAGTTCCTCTGTTGACTGGGAAAAACACACCTTTATTGAAAGGTATCATGGTATTAACATCACATCCGTTTCGTGTTCTCATAAAATGTACTTTGCCACACTGCAGCCAGTCTATATGGGCCAGGTTGACACCCCTGATTAATGTGCTAAAACGTATGGCTCTAATGCCTAGCAACTGGGCAACACTGTCGAGGTGGAGATATGTTTGTAACCTGGCAGTGACAGTTATGTGTCTGTTTCCTGGTGACAAGGAGTTGCAGTTGGGTCAAGATATTTCTTCCGCACTCCTCCGACATAGATAAATGAATACAGGTGAGACCTGATGTAAGCAGCATTCCGGCTCGTTTCCTTTGACCTATACTGAGAAGCAACAGGTCAGATGTTGACCCCTGTACCTTGCTTCATCCCTACGATGCCACTCGCACTGCAACCCACCATCATCGCAACACTTAAAATCCTAAAAGTACAAAAAAAAAAAAAAAAACCTGACTCTGGGCTTTTTTCCAAATGGAGGAAACATAAGGTGGATATAATTCAACATCCCGCGTACGACGTGGCGATTCAAGCAAACCTTAACCTAACCCCGCTCTTTAATAAAAACAGTTGCGAGCCGCTGATGCGCTGCGTGTGGTTGGGTGGCCCTTCACGTTCCTCTGGGGGTGTCGGAGCAGCCATCTTGGGGTCACGTGGTCTCTGGTGCGCCGCTGGAAGGCGCTGTGTGAACACAGCGGCGTCCGGGTTGGCGTGGCTGAAGTACGCTCGTCGGTACACTTCCTGGGTAGAGCCGCACCACAGTTCCACCCAGCCTCCCCGTTCTCCCCCTCTGCTCTCTAATCCTCCTCTTTTCCGCCTGTTTTGCTCAGCTGGGAGGAACAAAAAAAACAAACAAACATCAGACAGAGCAAAGATACTCAAACCTTCTGGAAAATCACCAACTTATTGTCTTCACGGTAGCTCAGACTTTCCTCTTAATAATGGGTACATATGTTACAAATATGGAAGTAGAAGACAATGTTTGAACTTACATGCTGGATTCCCAAGGAGTGTTGTTGGTACAGAGAGAATGGAAAAGAGAAACAGGTATTAACATGTGTTCAGGCTTTTAAACCTCATGTGGAATTCAAGGTTCTAAAACACCTGCAGTGTTGAGGTGCATCTATTAAGGTATAAGCTAGGCTGTTTTCAAAACCAAACTCCTGCCATACCACATCTTATCCAGTGATTTTTGCCTCGACCCAGAATAGCTGACTCTGAAAAGCTATTGTGTGCAGTGTAGTATAATCGATTCCGAGTTTTGTAGTCATACTACACAAACAATTGACAATAAAGCCTGCCATCTTCTGGACAGACAAAGCAACTGCAGGGATACAGCAAGAACAATCATACCTTGACCACGTCCACCCAGTCCCAGCCCCTTGGCAGCTCCCCTTTATTATCTGTTGGCAAGCAGGTATGCCAGTGAGACGCATTACACAGTGATACATGACGTCCTTGTAGAAAACAGACCTATAGTGATACTAAGTGTCACTCCGCCACAGCGTAAAGTCTGACATGTCACCTGTTCTGCTGGTCATCTTCCGCTTCTGTGCTTTGGTCAGCTGTTCCTTCTTCTCCTTCTTCTTGGCTGTGATGACGTTACTCGTGTTGTCGTTGTTGGACGTTAACGTCTGCGACAGAACAACAAAAGGTAGAAAACGTTGAATTTCTGGCTCGCAAGACAAACAATGGGGCAGCAACCTGTGTGGTTCATCCACGCAAGGAAACTCATGTAGGGTGTCTCCCATAGGGGCTCATTGAAGACATTAGCACTTTCTAGAACAAACTACAGTGAGAATGGTGACCGTTCCGGTGCTTGCTAGTCTAGTCAGCTGGCCGATTTCCCCGCTTACTGACCACAGCAGTGACCACAGGCTGGTGGTTCTCCATAAGGCTTTCCTGGTTCTCCTTAGCCCATTCAAACAGGGTGTACATCATGGCTGTGCCCAGGTTAGCCTCCACCTGCTCCTCGAGCTTGGAGATGATCATCTGCTTGGTGATTGGCGAACTGGAGACAGAGAAAGACAGAGAGAGAGATACAGAGAGAGAGATACAGAGAGAGAGATACAGAGAGAGAGATACAGAGAGAGAGATACAGAGAGAGAGCGATACAGAGAGAGAGCGATACAGAGAGAGAGCGATACAGAGAGAGCGATACAGAGAGAGAGCGATACAGAGAGAGCGCGAGAGGAAGCCCAGCATGATCTCAATGGGTATTACGACATGGGAAATTGAGACATTACACAGCTCTACAGCTCTATGAGCAAGTCTTCATCAATATGGAGTGTGCTAAGGTTAGCATACTGTACATTGTAGCCTGCAATACAGTACTTACATTCTGTTGTTGAAAAAGGCATCTAATGATATTTGGGGAGAAGTTTCAGGATAGGTCTCTGGCCATGAAATATCTATCAGAAATGCTTTGGAGTCTTCATGGTCTCCTATCTGTAACATACGAGTACAAATGAGGCAAGTTTCACTTTCAACGCCATCATGTCAACAGGTGTGCAAGTCCGAGTTTGTAGATCCACTTACCCTAAACTGAAAAGACACTGGGCTGATCTCTCTGAAACATTCGTCTCCTTCGTATATGGAGCGAAGCGCCTCCAACTCCATCTGTATGACGGTGAGATAAGCGATCAAAGAACATGTGGTACGCCTTCAGAGCACAGCAGACACCGAGACGCATGTCAGGCGTGAGTACTGTAACCGGTGTTAGATGGATAAACTTGGTTGTTAGCAAGTTAACACGCACACTGCTAGCTACGTTTGTTTTAGCTGGTTAGCGAGCTTGATTTATTCTTCTCCAAGATATCAACAGGTTGATTGGCATAGTTCACAGAGTGACAAGGATGTAACCAGTATGTGCTTGGTTAAAGCTTCAAGCTAACATCGATACGTTATCATGCATATGCTGGCTAGCAGCTACCCGTAGCTACCTCTTGATCCTCGTTGGCAGTCATGATTTCTTCTTTCAGGTACTAAACCCAGCGCTAACTATGCCTTGCTGGCAATACACAATATGGGAGCTTCACAATTAACAACACCACATGTCCGCTGTTGTAAATAGTAAACTTCCTAGCATTAAATATTAGCTGATCCAACGTCAAGTCCTCGGCAGGCTGCTGCTGTTGTACGCCTGCGCACAGCACATGACCTCTGAACCCTAGATCCATGGATTTGCTGTAGTAAACCATTATGGCCATACGATGGCGTGTAAAAACAGATAATCGGTATTTTTTACATTGGATTCAGAAACTAAAACGGAATCACCTGATAATAGTGCAAGCAAAAAAAATAATGCTTATACCATATTCGGACACGGCTATAGTATATGATGTGAAGAGCAGACTGAGAGGGCTTTAACAGAGACACACACACACAGCCAGAAGGAGTGAATAATTACGATGTATTAAAGGACCCTTGGAGGATTTGTGATAGAACCTCTTTATGGTGACCTTTTTAAAAACATCTGACGTCAAACTCACGATTTAAGGAGGACAAATATTTGGTTGGGCTCAGAAATCGATCCGATATTCTCAAGGGTTAAGAGGTCTCCAGTTTACAGTTTCTCCAATGAAGTTTTCGTTTAGGTATCAAGGACAATGTCACAGTGTTTTGAACTAAAAGGTATTATTCCGATGGGATTAACTTTTCCCTTGCCTACCCGTAGGTAAATAAAATGGAGATTACGCAGCACAGGCTGTAGTGTTTTAATAGGATATATCCATCCTGATTTTTAACGCCGCAATATCATTCGCCATGGATCTTATTGGACAGAACGCCATTACCCCGCAGAGTCCAATCAGTTTCTTAATCACCCCTGCGGAGATCGATTGGAATGGTCTGAGGGATTCAGCCGCTAGACTGTGATGCCGCCACAAGGGCTTTTCTTTAATACTTCCAATATTAACATTTACACGGAGAGAGATGTGCAGCGCGCCTCTTTTGTCAATTTCAGTTGGATTGGATTCACTCGGCTAGGTAATTGAAGAAAGAGAAAGCTACTTTGCCCATGATATGGCCACAGAAATGGAAAGGTTCTTTCCTTCACTGCCGTCCATACCAATGCATTTTTATTGGCAATAATGAGATGCCATACAGTATCCTACATGACTAGAAAGTAAAACATGTTTCAATGATGTTTATATCCATTGAGCATTCATTTCCATCAAGATTTGCAGACAGCAAAATATTGTACAGAATTCAGTACAAAACAGGATGACCCGTGGATCCACACACACGCGCACACACACGCACGCACGCACAAGGACAGCACTGGTTGTTCATTTGAAGGCCCAACAACTTACTTGAAGTCAGCAGACCAAATCTTTCCACAGTGAAAAAATAAATTGAAGACTGGCTAGACTGATTACACACTTTAATTGCCAAGCTTGCCCCTCAGAGTATACTGGACTTATTAAATAATCAATAAGTAGGACACATTCTGTAGGCAGGCACACACTCATGCGCACACTCATCGTGTTCCCACTCAGAAAAAGTTACCAGCGATTTGTCAGGCACCATTTTGGCCTGGTAGCATAATTAGGTACCTTATCTTCCCAGTGTGTGGTCCTTGGATACACAATGACCCCTGTGTCAAATACTAGCTGTGAGACGCAATTACTGTACTACGGGAACTGAATACACGGTTCTTATCGTACTCGTACTGTACCTAATTAACTTATTCTCTCAGCAAATGATTTCGGACCTCTGGTGCCTGCTCTAGATTGGCTCAGGGAGATGTGCGCGCTCTGGAGTTCACGTTCATTCAACAAACATCTTTCTTTTCTCCAAACAAGCGTCTTGAAATGAGTGTTGCGTGGTCGCTCGTGGGAGGGACAATTCTCTTGGAAATGTGCTGTGTGGGCCTGTAGTGGTGAGTAGCAGAGAGAGGGGGGGGGGGTGAACTGTGACTGAAGAAGCTGGGATGATGTTCTGTAAAAAAAAAAAAACCCCCACGTCAGGCGCCTGCATATGAGTGCTGCTCTGAACGTGAACATGAGAGGAAGGAAATGCTTGACTTGGTTTTTCTTAGACAGGATGTCAAGGACGTTTCGTTTCTCCATCTGAGGTAAACAGGCACGCGCTCGCTCGCCTCTTACTGGGGACCATATGGAATCCAGAGATCTGCAGGCGTTCGCGACTGCTCCATCTCCAAACAGCTGGATGGTGTGTGAATACAAACGGGCAAACCCTATGGTCACAATTAGAGCTATACTACCCCCCGCCCTCCTCCCTCCACTGCATCACTCAATATCTGCCATTAGATTGTTATGACATTTTCCTCCCACCAGCAATGCCAGGCGCGAAACAGCTTGCAGCTTGCGCTGAAAAATCACATTGTCACATCCCAGCAGTCGAACTGCCATCTTGTCCTTTGGGGTGACAGAGGCATAGCCTACACCGTACAGAATCGCAAAGCCACATCATCCCCTTCCTCCGGCTCTATCCCCCCTCAATTCGATAGGAGAGCCGAGTGGTGCTTTTGTGTATCTCCTCGCAAACAGCTTGAGGACACAAAGGGAACCGGCTGCCACTTATCTTAGCGTTTGACTAACCAGCTTTGAGTTGCATTGTTCTTACAGATACAGGCTCTCTCTCTCCACCCCACAGGCCTGCTCCGAGGCTTCATCAATTTATTATTCCCTCCCAGTGACACTTTGCGGTGAACTGCATCACATCCTTTGCCCAGCCATTCGCCGGGCATTTTCCACTTTCCACCGTTCCGCTTTTGTAAATGTGCATAGCAGAGCATGGCGCTGCACATTTCAAAGGGGATGTTTTCACTGCTGTTGTCGGTTGCTGTTGTTGTTTGTTGGTTGCTGCTGTTGTTGTTGTTGTTGTTTGGGGAGTTGGCAACGGCTGCCTGCTCCACAGCAGTTGCGTGCCACTGAGCGAGTCGCTCAAGGCCTCTACGTGGATCTTTGTTATGTGCTGCAGAGCAGGAACGTGTTTCTATAGAGACATTATAGTTGACTTCATACTTAAAACAGTAGATGAAAGGACCAAAACAATACAGGACATTTCTGATGAAACTATTTGGGTGAAGGGAAGGGGGGGGGGGCGGGCTCTCCAGTATTTTAATTAGACCTAAGAACTGTTCTCTTTGCCATGGTTTTCTGTTTCAAAACAGACTCCGTAAGTGCCTGATAGAACATTTTTCTGTGATATTTTGGCATCACTTTGGCACATTTTGTGTCTCGAGTTTGACTTTGGAGTATTTATCTAACTTATCCTTCACGTTCTCTCTCATTTTCTCCGAACGAAAGAGCATTTAGAAAATGTGTACGGAAATGGTTATTTAGGGTGTAATAATGTGTAGTGACAATCCCCAATCCTTCAAATAATCCCAGGAGTTAGTGGAACTGCGATCCTTCCTTTTCCACATTTGACAGTAAATATCAAATCTAAACAGATAATGAAACGACTGCTGAGAATCGCTCTTTATCGACACACTAAGACTTCATGTAAAAGATATTTCTGGCACTGAGATGTTCTCTAGACAACAACCCAAACAGCAGGAGCTGGGGGTTATTTCTGGCATCAACTCACGCTCCAGTTTGCCACCAAAGCCAGGTAGCATTTGTGACGCAGGGACCCTACGAGGCCTTTCATATAAAAAATGGAATAGCGTCAAAGGGGGAGGTAGGGTGGAGAGGTAAGGGAGGGTTAGGGATCTTTCGGCACAGATGAGTGATTGATCGAGTCTGCTTCATAATATTGGCAGCGCTCACACACACAGATAGAGAGAGAGAGAGAGAGAGAGAGAGAGAGAGAGAGAGAGAGAGCAGACAACAAGCGAGAGATCAGGCCAATCCAGCAATGATGAGTCAGTGTTTAATGCCAGTCTTCCAACACAAAACAAATGGAGAGAGCCAGAATAATGAAAAGGCCAACTTCCATGATAATCCACCGTTGTCAAATAAAGGAAACGGCGCCTCCGAGAAATCCTATGATTAATTTCGATGCTCAGGAGCATTCTTTAATACTGGGGTTTACGAAGATTAGCAGCTCGTATAAAGATTAAGTCATTGGTATCATAACAGATTGACTGCAAGATGTGTAGCGTCTACGTGGCATCGGTTTTCTGTTGACTATGTCTCCTCCACCGTCTTCCCAACCCCAACATGGTCGTTCAATACAAATGATGGTTGTTGTACAGAGGGATAATGTCTGGTGTGACCAAGAGAAGTGGTTAAGGTGGGACGGTTAGAGAGGGGGAGTTGGAGGAGAAGAAAATTGGATGGTTGCCTGAAGTCAAACCATTTTGAACGAATCGTACATCTGTAAAGAAAACGTCTTATTTCTCCAGGACTCCGCAAGCTCCCCGCGATTTTAATCATGACGTTGACGGAAGACCGCAAACTCCGCCTGCCACAAAGAGAAGCAGGAGAGCTCAATTCTGCTCAGGATGAAGACTGGCTTCTCTATTTCCCAGACTAACGGAGAAGCCTGCTACAGAAAAAAAAGAAGAAAAAAAAAAAGTATAGCCTTGGAATGCAAATGTTTACATTGTAAGTGTTAGAGGAGTTGGTTTCTGTGAAAGGAGATTGGGCAGGCGTTACGTGGAGGATCAGAACGGAGGCCCTTGATGCCTCCTCTGGGACCTGGGTCTGGGCCTTTTCTCCCCAGGCTTTGTACGTGGGGACAATGGCCGTGTCCATCCGTTTGTCCAAGCTCTTGACCTTTGTAGGAAACAAGTGGTTGCAACAATATCAGAAAATGAAGTTGGCCAACAGCACACACAAAAAACCCAACCGACCATGCAGCCGCTGAATGAACGACTGCAGCGTCCAGCCTCCCTCTAAGTAGGATCAGGAATCACTGGGGTGGCGGGGTGGCACGGAAGACATTTTCCAGATGAGGTGAATTAAATCCGCTTCATCCCTCCAGCAGGAAGTCCAAAAGCCGGGCTGTCTGTAATTCCAAAGTCAGAGAGCATGAGTGTTTCTGTGCCACATTGGTCTGTCAGAAGGGGGAAGAAGAGGACAATAGGTTTTGGCCACCTTCCTGGCCAGCGTATGCTTTCCAAGTGCTTGCAGGCATGGACATAATGGGGTTTAGCAGCTGGCTGGCACATGATCTTAATACTCTGGAGAAACGGATCGCTTTTTGGAGTGCATTGGGCAGTGGCTTTCATTTTGTCTTTCCCTCTTCCCTGGATGGCTTGGGATAGCAAACAAAGGACAATGAACTTGTGTTTGGAGAGCTTTCACGATTCAATTGAATTTGACTGATGTGATTTGATGTTGAACACGGAAGAGGGAAAGGCTGGGAGGATGATAGAATGGTCTAGTTATCATATGGAAGACACACATGGTGGAAAGTGAGGTATATATCCGTGTCAAGACTGCTACTTTATTTTTTGACCATTGTTTGAGTAAGGGGATTTATTAGAGCAACAACAGCAAAACCTCGATGATTAAAATGTATTTTGGAGAAACGGTTTTGACTAAAGTACTAGTGGAGAGCTACTATCTTATTTCCATCTACATGTTCTCCACCCTCTCTGAGGTTTAGCCGTAACATCTGCAAAAATATGACAATATGGAAGCATAAAATCATCCCTTAATAACTTTCCAATGGTGTTCATAAACAACTGTTTATGAGTGAAATGTTTTTGTGCGATAATGGTGCCGTAAGCATTAGATAGCTAGATCTACCTGCTGTGTTTGGTAAGGTACTCTCTCTGTCTCTCTCCCCAAGTCTCAATATGGATCCAAACAGGTTTGTAAATGGCAATTGGATCAGAAATGGCACCACTTCAACCTCTTACCATATGCATTATTCATGTTTAATCTCATTTGACTGAATTTATGCTAATTGTTCGCAAATAATTCATAGACATTAAAGTGGGAGGAGGACTGGGATCCTGTGGCCATGCGCTGATTCCGCTCCGAGGCAATGTGCAACTTCAAACTTTAAAGCATGTCCATTAAGCCTTCCACCAAAGTTTTCTTCGGGGCATTAGCGAGTTGATGAGAGGGTCTTCAGGTCAGGGTTTGGGGTTTACGTAACGGGTTTCCCCTGATGGGTTTTGAGATGGAACCGCAAATGCATCTGTTTGGTTTGCGAGGTCAGCATTCAAAATGACAATATTGGAAAGTTGAATACCTGGATCAACTGATAAATATATATTTATGGTGGCGAAGAAGGTCTATCGTATCATTTTAGCTTTCAATAAATATGGGAAGAACCTAAAAGCAAGTCACTATCGTCAGGCAGAAATGTTTTTCGGTTATCGGGCCAGGCTGTACTTCTAGTAGATATGGGTTGGGCTTGCTTGCCTGCCCTGCTGATCCAGTCCTTGTTTTCTTTTGAGCCGAGATAGAAGAAGAGGGCGAGAGGGAATCGGTGAGAGCGAGGAAAGGGAGGACAGATATCGGTAACGAGGACTACAGGGATGTACAGCAAACATAGGCAGAAAAATGGCCAAATATCAGCGGCATATTGTGGACGTTTGCTTGTCATGTTGTCTTTCCTGCTGCTGAATGGTATTCTGGAGAGAGCGAGCGGAGACACCAGAGAGCAAGGTAAAGGAAAAGAGACGCGCACGCCTTCAGTCATAAAAGTTCTCTCCCCCCTCTTTTTTCACCAGTTGCTTGTGGCAACACGAGATGTGTGTTGATATGATGTTACAAATAACTAGACGCTGACATTAGCCCATCGGGGCTTTGTGTTTAGTATTCTAGCCTAGGCTGAACAATGCTGTAGTGTAATTTGATCAGTCAAACTTTCTGGTGCCTGTTATAGCATTTCTAATGGCCTTAAAAGGAAGAACATTGGAGAAGGCCGTCTAAGCTATATGTGCATACTTTTCGCCGTGCCAACATTTTTCTCGATACATAACGGTCAGTACGTGAAATGGTTTGATATACTGGTAAATTATAGACCTATTCATAGTTGCGCAAATAACGGAAATTGCTCGTGCCAAGACACTAAACCTTATTTAATTATTTGGCTGGGGGTGGCGCTCTATTAAATACCCCGGGAATTAATCATAAAGTGTAACGAAACAATGAAGGAAAAGCATGTTGTTATCCTAAGTTTCTGTACCCGTGTCTCTATAAATAAAAGAAGGACAATCTAAGCAGAGGGCCTCAACAGTGGGTTGATGTTAGTTGACGTGGTCTGTCTGGTGGAGTGATGTAGAACTCCGATACACTAACTCAGGATATGACATCATCCTTGGTTGTATTTTAGGAGATCAGTCACAGATATGATAGAGCATCTTGATTTACTGACAGGTCAACCATCCCAGCCAGGATGGAGTAGCCTATGAGTGATTTGCTCATCATGCTCAAGGGATGCATATTATGGTCTTCAGCTTATGATAAGAGAGGACTGGCTAACTGAGAAGAGGACAGGGAAATGGGGCTAAACAATTTGTTTCAGTCCCTCTTCTGAAGAAGTTTGAAGTAACATTCCCTTTCAAACCGGCGCACATCGCTCCGACATCGTACGAGCCAAAACAATCTAACCATTGCCACGTCCTGAAGGAAAGTTAATAGAAATCACGTCCTACAGCTTTGAGGGAGAGATGAGAGAGTGATTTAATCGCATAAAACTAACATTCTCTTCTGTAACTCACATAACAAACAAATCTGAGGGAGTGAGAGGGATTTGTTTGTCCTGGGACATTCGCAAACTCAATTTCATTCTTCTCGTATTTTTTTCCCCTTTCCTCCCTCTTGCCACAGCTAATGCATTTGAAACAAGGGATCTGGGATGCCGTCTGTATCGCCCGTGTCACATCTGACCCTCACAGAGAACGTTCAGGCCACCGTAACCGTTAGGACTTCGTTCCCATTTCCATATCGCTCGACACGATCCACGCTGATTGGACGAGCCCATCTCGCCCACTGCGTTTAAACGCGCCGTAGGAACCTGTCAGAATCGGTCAAGCGTTCCTCGAGTGGTATTCGTTGGGAAGTGCATTGTGCGGATCACGTTCTAAATGTTCTCCGTCTCACTCAGTTTGGGGGGCGCGAGCTTCTCCCCAGGGCCAATGATGTTGCTTCTCGTATCCCCCCGTTCTGCATCCTACACGCACGTTAAAGGACGGGGGGTCTCCGTTTCGTGCATCAGCTGGGTGGCGGACGGATCCCAGATCAGCACTTTTTCCGCCACCGAACGTCCGCCTGTAACGGAGCCCGTTTCCAGACGCGGTGGCGATCCGTTTGGCGAGGACACGGGCGCCGTCTGTCCTCCGCGTGCCTTTTTTTGCGGTGTGGAACGGCCTGGACTGAATGACTGACTGTTGTATGACTGACTGGACCGTGCCATGGTTGGCACCATCTGTAAAGGGATGAGGAGTCTGGGGAGGCGGAGGTTGTTTGTGTGTGTGTTTTTTTTGCCTGAACCAGGGAGGGAGGACAGAGGCGTGACAAGCCGGAGTGGGGACTATTATAGCCTGCACCGCACTTCAGATAGGCAACCATTAGAGATCGCTTCCTAAATGCTAAGTTGGCCTCCGTTTCAACCACCCTCCCCGGCTGAAGCCGTGCTGGGTTGAAGCCCCTGGTCATCCACTCAGAGGTTCGTTCCGGAATATTTGCGAAACAACCCTATATGGTTTTATTCAGGGTCGCCCAGGGGAAGAACAGGCTTGTTTTGTTTGACTGTGTGGGTGTCTTTCAGAGTCATTATTCATTTTACTAGCGCTGTGTTTATGCGTGGCACGGCCACACTGTGTAGGGGGGTTCAACAGTGCACTCTATTTCTGATAGCTAAGCTATCTAGTTCCTCTCCTGCTTGTCTGTGTGCTTGCCGCCCTAGTTTAGTATTTTTGCTCCATTTGAGGAAAGTTTATATCCACTTGAAAGAAGAAAGAATAAGGGGGTATTACACAACAGATAATTGCAAAACCTTTTACAAAGGAGTATCAGTTGCAATTAAAAATTATTGAGTTATGTAACCTTAAGTGGCTCAGGAGGTAAAATTCTCCATCAATCTTTTTCTTTTCTTTTTCCCCCCCCATCTGTCAAAGTTGGGAACAATGCCATGATCTTATTGGTGTCCCTACCCCAGCGTCTTCAGCTCGCAAAGAGGTTCTATATTGCAGTGAGCTCTTTGTATCACTGCACCTAATAAGACGTGTTCGTCTGGATGCACGCATGCGCAGACGTTCATGGCTTGGGGAGGGTTCTTCTCATCCCTTAGGCTGCGAAGGGGGGAAAAAAAAGTTTAATTTGTTCAAGATGGTCTAGTTAAGGGGCCCCGTCACTGTAGAGAATCCCACTCTTTCACAGCGATGCTTTCCGTGATGGGGCTCTGGTCAGGACTCTGGTCCGGTGGAACGATGACAGGAGGAAGGTAGTAGGATGGAACCACCACCACCTCACTGGGAGGTGAGGGATGAGAGTACAATCTGTCCAGAAGGGAAGAGGGAGAGTTGGAGAGGGAGACAGAGTGGCAGTGAAGGAAGAGACGATGAACCTGCTGTGAAAGGAAAGGCAGGGAGGCGGTGGAGGAGGTGGAGGAGACGAACCTCGGCAGAGATCCGGCTGGTGTGAGAGAGGATGAAATGAAGAGGGGGGGGGAGAGGTTAGCCAAGCCACCCTCACGCTGACGTTAGATCCAGAGCAGACCCTGCCATCCTCATTTGTTTGCTGTGATACACAGCCCAAGCCGGGGAGACTCAGAGAGGCTGATGGGAGATTCACGCTCCCCTGGGAAGTGGGATATCATGCTCGCTTCCCCCCCCCCACTCCCTCCCTCCCTTCACCCCCCCTGTGCCTCCCTCCTCTCCAGTTCACAGAGACTGGGGTGGAGAATAGAAGTGTTATCACTTGCCATTCAAACCACCGCTCCTTCGCTGGGAGCCTGGCTGTGCGATCACAGGTTTCTTTGCCTGTCTGCTGAGCATATGCCCCCAAGAGAGACGGACGGAGGGGGGAGGAAGGGAGGAGGAGGGGGGGGGAGAGAGGGTGGGGGAGGGGTGGGTGGGACGGAGGCGGGACGGACGGACGGTGAGGGGGGATGGGGGGGGGGGAGGGCGGAGGAGCGGAGGGAGGGGGGGGCGGAGGGAGGGGGGGAGGGGAGGGGGGATGAAGGGGGGGGAGGGAAGAGGGAGGGAGGGATGGACGGATGGGCAGAGGGAGGAAGGGGAGGAGGGAGGGGGGGGGGAAGGGGGTTAGAGAAGAAGTCGGGAAAAGGTGTCGAAATGCATGATGTGGAAGGGCACCGTGTGCCATGTCAACAGGAAAAAAATACATCATCTCCAGGGATGCATATCGAAAATGAAATTAATCGGTGAAAAAAGAAGCTACACGGTGCGCTGAAACTGTGAGGAAAACAGGCTATCAAATGTAACACGGAGCTGTGAATTGCTCAATATTGATGGTCTGCATTTTAAAGGACTCGGGATTTATCACCGTCCCGTATCGCACGTAGATGATTATTTTGCGTGTTCAACGCTTTTCGTCAGTCTGATGTCCCTTTTGTGTTGCTGTCTCTTTAGTCTTTATCTTTCTCTTCCTCGCACGCTCCTCTTCTCTCGGCCCACCAGAGGACCTGTCAGATATAGATCACCTTTCTTATTGTTGCCCCTGGAAACCCGGCAACGACAGCTGGCTGGGCAAACGATAAGTGTTTTCAACCCTTCTGTGATTCTCCTCTCACACCCTCTCTCCAAGTTCTTCTGGAGGTCCCCTTAGGCCCGGTAGATGGAGACGGATGAAGAGAGAGAGTTATGTGTGAATGTGCATTTGCGTGTGCGAGAGACTGGTTACTGAGTGAGTGTGTGTGTGTGTGAGAGAGAGATAGAGAGATAGAGAGGAAGGGAAACGGAGAAAGAGTGTATTTACGGTATGTGTGTGTGTGTGTGTGTGTGTGTGTGTAGCCTGTGTGTGTGTGTGTGTAGTCTCTGTGTATATATATGTGTGTGTATATATATATATATGTGTGTGTGTGTGTGTGTGTGTGTGTGTGTGTGTGTATGCTTCATCTTCCTTCCTGGGTGTCTTCGCTCTGGCAAGCTACCCGCTGCGTACACAGTCACATATGGCCCAGTGCTGTGTTCAGTGCACATGGTGTTCAGCACGCTGTGCAGCAGGTGGTCTGTTGGACTGCTTCAGACTCATCCAAAACTAGATGTTGCTTCTTCCATTGCTGTCCAAGTCTTTCCAGTCAGCTGAAGCAAGGCTGGCCTAGCAGGCTTTCTGTCTGGACAGCACCGTTCCTTAAACGTCCGCTGAGAAGACGCTCGAAAAAAATGCGACCGAAAATGTAACCCGTCGGAACGCGCTTTCCAAAGCTTCAATTACGTTTCGCTTACATAGCGTTTCTGTACAGCTCCGTATCATACACTGGTGATTAGTATTACCAAGTGGTTAAGTTGTTTAATGGATTCAATATTTCCTTGGTAATGATAAACAGTTGCCGTAATGGATAGCCTATTACCAGTTGCTAATTATACTATTCTGCAGTTGCCATGGATTCAGAGTTTCTTGACACTGAGATGTACCTCTAAGCAGTACATGACGATCCCAGTACCATGAAGTTTCCATTAAGCCACCAGCCCCATGTAGCAAGCCCAGCTTGGATTCATCTCTGATTATTTTTTTAAAGGTGATTAAAGTGGATCTAGCTGTTATCGTACAGACCGAGCCTCTGTGTGAGTCAGTGTGAGTTGCTGACATCTTCGAAGGCAACATGACTTTGTAAGAGTTTGCTCGCCTCTCGCCAGGAGGGCGTTCGCTCGTCTCCTAAGGACTGGCTCTCCGGTGCAGGGTTGAAGGTTGTTGTGTTTGATGACTTGCACTTGGCCGAGCAGCGAGGTATTTTCAGGGAAGCGGTGAGTCATCGTTGCACCAATTAAGTCCTCTATATCCATCTCCTTGCCCGCTACGTTTTTTTTACCGCTTGTTGGGCTGTGAGCGTTTTATTTGCGTGGCGGTGGCACGGATGTCAGCGGACAGGCACAATCGAGCGCTCCTTCCTTCTCTCAAGGGCGGATGTTAATTCAAGGGCGCGCAGCAACAGAGAACTTGCACGACCCTTTTTTTTTTTATCAGGTTAGGTATCACATGCTGCGTTGCTGTCGTCTGGCTGTCACCCGCGCCGACTGTTGTTCCAACGCTGTTTCCGTGGAAGGACACAGGAGTGACAACGGTCACGAGGTTACGCAACCACACGACATGCATCCGTTTCCTGTTCCATTCGCCTCGGCGGGGGGGTTACCGTGCCAACCTTCCCCAACCCCTCCCAAAAAATAATACGACAGAAGCAATCCATTACTTTAGTTTTAGAGTTCACCTGACTTTTGGCGTGGTATCTCTTCTTCTCCCTGTCAGCACGGTAAGGATGAGAGGCACTGCAGGATGGGAGGAGGGAGAGAGGAGGGGGAGGAAGCAGAGGAGGGAGAGAGGAGGGGGAGGAAGCAGGCGTTCGTTCGCTCCATCAGCATCATTGTTTCCTTAATCCTTCCCTTGGGTTTTAGGTGAGCTTAGAGCCAAAAGTACAAAGGCTTGGTCGATGTATTTACTAGGGGAATAACTGTTTCCAGTTATGTTTTTAATTGTGGGAAGTTATTAACTTTAAGGGAACGAGGACGTGAAGCTTTATTCTACTCGTGCAGGTTAACTTAATGACGAATATTTATCTTCGCCTTCTCAGTGTCCAAAACAAACAACTGTTCTCCCGCTTACCATCAAGTCCTTAAGGATGTTGGTTTCTTAACAGCTTGGACTTTTCTAATCAGCTGTGTTAAAAAAAAGACAGACTAATTGACTTCTGCATTACGACGCTGGTAAACATTTTGGAATGCTGATGCTCCTATACCATCTTCACCATGCTTGGAGTCTGAAGACGTACTTTGGGGAAATGTTCGAAAGGGTTTCTGTCAAGCGTTGCGTTTTCCCTCTCATACTCAGAGACATGAAGATATCCTGCTGCACTAACAGTAACAACCGAAACAGCAGACAGGAATAAGGGCTAACCCAGACATGAAAGGGAACATTTAGAGATCATTTACTGTAGTGTCTCTCTCTCTCGGTCTCTCTCTCTCTCTCGGTCTCTCTCTCTCTCTCGGTCTCTCTCTCTCTCTCTCTCTCTCTCTCTCTCTCTCTCTCTCTCTCTCTCTCTCGGTCTCTCTCTCTCGGTCTCTCTCTCTCGGTCTCTTTCTCTCTCTACAAGAGGATGCCTTGAGGTTGGCATTTGAGCTGGTGGATAAGACAGTGTATCCAATGAGCTCTTATTTAAACTGGGGAGCAGGGTTTTGGGTTACAGGATATTGGATACAGGAATTGGCCTGCTCTCATCCTTATGCCTCTGCATCCTCTCTCCCATCCTCCTCTCCCCTCCATTCTATCCCTGCCGAAGGAGGAGAGACGCTTATCAAATGCTCACTGACTCCTACGTACACACACACACACACACACACACACACACACACACACACACACACACACACAGGAGGCAGGCGTACGCGCGCTCTCGCATGCACAGCGAAAGTGTAATTGAAAAGCTTCACCGGGGCTTCTTTTGAAAGTAGTGCAGCCAGTCTAGGGGAAAGGCTGACAGCTGTGATTTGTTGACTGCGAGGTAGGGGTGTCGCGTCCGCCTGGCGTTCATTAACGCCGCGGAGCCTCGTCTAGCCGCCGTCCATCATTGTGAGGGGGGGGGGGGAGGGGGATGGGGGATGGGGGGGATGGGGGGTGGAGACGGTGTGATGAAGAGGCCAGCCACCCCGCCCCTCGCGCCACCCTCTAATGCCTCTGCTGAAGCCATTAGCCAGCCTTAATGGTTTCTCCAGAGAAGATGCCTTAATGATGGAGACTCAGGACTAGGGTGGCATTTGTGGAGTCTGGCACAGTACAGTCTACGTTCACTCCTGTGCAAAGTTGTAGGCAACGCAGGGAAGGTTGGCCCCATATTTAGTCAATTCTTCCGGGGATGATCCTTTCGATGATGTCTGTTTTCCTTTGAGAGACATCGTCTCGGTCGGGGAGCTCTGAGACTCCTCACCGAGAGTACAAGTTGTTAATATAAAGTGTGAAAGGAAGAGGGAAGGCAACAATAAGGTAATATGTTCAGGGAATTTTCTCTTCCTCAGTTGCGAGAAACCGACGAGTCTGTAACCCCCACTCCCGCCTTCGAGAAATGAAACTGATTTGAGAGGCGCTCTTAGTCAAGTCTCATTCAAAATCAATAAAACATATTTTCCATTAGTGCGCATTTCATAAGGTCCCAAAATGGAAGCGATGATAGCGCTATTTTTCCCGATTTGCTCGGAGGCTGGTAATACTATTACACGGTAGACGGCGTTTTGGGATGTTTGCTGGGTTTTCATCTATAGGAGGAGAACAGAGGGAAGAAATGCAAAGGAGGAGGTGGAAAGATTCCCGAAGATTTTTTTATATATTTCTTGACAGGTCAGAGATCCTTGAATGGTGGGGGGGAAGGAAAAACAAGCTTGGATGCTCCCCCGCTCGCTCCCCCATCCAGAAGGGCGCTCCATGACATTCTTCATCCCTGTTCAAGTCATTACTTCTCTGCCCCCCACCCCTCCCCCCACTCCCTCTCATTCCGAAGACTCAAATGTCATCGAAATATTTCCTGTCAACTCTGCCCAGGAGCAGGTACCGCCTTGCAACAGCTCTGACATTTTATGGATCTCTTTCAGTCCCATCACTTGGTAATTGCTGACCTTAACCCAGAGGGAAACGGTTGATCTCTCCGCCCTGAGGTAACTGAATTACCAGAATCTTCTTTTTAAAAGTCAAAGTCGTCGCGTGCGTGTACGGGCCCCAGGGCATTTGGATATCCCAGGGCGTGACGTAGTATACGGTGTAGCTTGCCAGTCCTTTCGGAGGAATCGCTCTGATGTTATTTGGGCTATTCTGGAGGGATAATGGAGCTAATACAATGAGAAGCGCCTAATGGGGATTTTGCGAAGGTGAACCTGGCAACGACCTCGTGGAGAGTAGGGGGAGGTGGGGGGCTGCGAACACGCTGGTGGCGAACAGAACCAACCTTGGGCCCCCTCGTCACTCCCACGATGGGTGGCGTTCACAAGCTGGGGGGGTTTCCCCAACATGTTCCACCGCCACAGTCATGGCTACAAGGACACAGATTATCCCACTGAATGTCTGATTGAGTGTTTTACAGGTAGTGGTTGGGTTCAAATGTGTTGTGATTGAACAGCGGAAAGTACAGTCATCATGTATTACTGTACTACTTTAGATTACTGTGGTCTTATACTGCTCTCTCCCCCTTTCTCTCTCTCCTTCTCTCCTCTTTCTCTCTCTCCCCTCTTTCTTTCTCTCTCTCCCATTCTCCCTCTTTCTCTCCCTCTCTCCCCCTTTCTCGCTCCCTCTCTCCCCCTTTCCCTCTCTCCCTCTTTCTCTCTCTCCCCCTCTCCCTCTTTTTATTTCTCTCTCTCCCTCTCCCCCTTTCCCTCTCTGTCCCTCTCTCCCCCTTTCTCTCTCTCCCTCTCTCCCCCTTTCTCGGTCCCTCTCTACCCCTTTCTCGCTCCCTCTCTCCCTACCTCCCTCCCTCCCTCCCTCTTTCTCTCCCTTCTTTACCCTCTTCCATGTTGCCAGTGAAATGTAAAAAAACTCCTCCAATTGATTGTAATGCTGAACCATTGATTACTTCCTGGTCTGTGTACCCTGGGGCTTGTTTACTGCAAGACGACTTGCCTGATTGGGTCATCGTGAGGTCATCCTACCCAAACACTCCCAAACACACACACGCATCTATCTATAATTCATATAATATGTGTGTGTATCTGTGCGTATCGCCATGGTCTTCAGTACCAGGTGTTGAATGAAGTTAGAAGTCGACAGGTTGTCTTGCACAGAATACAAGGACATGCAGTGCCCCATCGGACATGTTGTTTGGAATTTATTCATAATTAGGCCTAAAATGTTACGCGCGTTGCATCACAAGC
Source organism: Plecoglossus altivelis (assembly GCA_036571765.1). Lineage (NCBI taxonomy): Eukaryota > Metazoa > Chordata > Actinopteri > Osmeriformes > Plecoglossidae > Plecoglossus > Plecoglossus altivelis. The sequence goes on along the minus strand of BROE01000023.1, from coordinate 5,890,861 downwards.
ATGGGAAATATACAGAAGGAAAACGCATTGTGTCTAATTAGAGGAACTGGAAACCAGTTCTAAATGCACAAACACAATCGCAAGAGACGCTTTGGAATATGCCCAGACGCCACTTCAGCCTCTTGCAATTGCTCCCACGATCCAGTTCTGCTGACCAGTCGTTCCCCTCATTGACTCGGAAAAGTAAAACAAAAGAAAAAGAATTCATGTGTCTCATTTCCTGGAAGACTGGTGGATACACACAAACACACACGCGCCCAACAGCAAGCTTCTGTTGTTCAGATTCATACAGAGAGAGGCAAGAACTCTTCCACATGATTAACTTTTGTGTGTGTGTGTGTGTGTGTGTGTGTGTGTGTATATGTACGTCAGCGCGTGTAAAGTTGTTGCATCTCGATTCCCTGAGTTTCGGTGGGTTGCCATCAAGGGGGAAGAAGTCACGCTGTCATCAAAGCCCTTTTTAAAGCTCTTATGTCACTTAGTTTCTCCGGCGCATCTATTTCAAGTAGGTTGTGAGGTGAGACTGGGAACAGTGATGCAAGCAGGGAGACGAGGAGGACACGGAAGTCATCTTCCTTTCAATCACCCTTCCCAGAGCTGTGTTTTGTCAACTGACAGGCGGGTCTGTCATCTAGACATGGCGTCGAAACGCCGCACGCAGGGAGAGGACCGTCTGCGGCGAGCGCGTCACCTCGCCGACGCCGGCCGGAAGAAAGGGAAAGTGCGAGGGATTCGGGTGTGTGGGTGTGTGGGTGTGTGGGTGGGGACTCATTCATTTGTGCTCTTGTTTGACCGCGTGGATGATAGGGAAGGGGATGCACCCTTGAGCTGCTCTCCACGCTCAGCGATTTCTAGCGAATGACTGTTTGTGAACGAATGCTTCCGTTGACCTTTTCGATAAAGACCCCGAACGTCTACAAACCCCCATGATCCTTGGAATAATAGTCCACCTGCCCCTGTTCCTCCGCACACGCTCAGGAAACGAAGCACCTGAGCTAGTTTGGCACGTGTGAGGCGTGGAACTCCTGCGACCCCGACAGGTCGCACCAATCACATGAACTGATACTGCTTTGTCTTCCTGACAGGAGTCCTCCAAGGCACGGCGGTGACGGCACAGTGGCGCGCTTACGGGCGGGGCCGCCGGGATGCCGGCGCAGCGACACAGGTCAGACATTCCGTCCACTTCCTGTCCGCGCGTGTGTGTGTGTGTGTCCCGACGACGTCCACCAGACGTTCCTCCGGCGTTCTCTGAACGTTCTCCTGGCGACGGTGGCGGCGTGCCATCCCTTCGACGGCGGTCGTGCGGAGGATACCTGGCGGCTGATCAGTGCGGCTGCTGCCCAGGGTTTTTACAGTCTGATGGAGCGCGCTGACTGCCTGCGTGTGGTTATATTCATGTGCAGCCGATTTCTGCCCTCATTTTCAGGGCTTCGGCTTTGTACCTCCTACACAATCTACAGAGCGCGCGCACACACACACACACACACACACACACACACACAAACTATATAGCTGTGGGAGGAATGCTTGGTGATAATAAAAGACTATGTGCCCTTTAGGAAAGTGATGAGGGAAGAGGTGTTGCACTCTACATCAGCTAATTTGCCAAAAAGGCTGAATTTCAGCCTCCCGTTTCCATCAGCAGAAAGCAGAGGATGAATATTAGGAGGTTTGATGTCTGGTTCAGCCTGTTCATAAAACTGTCCCTTCAGAACAAGAGTTCTCTTGTCATCTGGTCTGCTGTCTGCCCCAGGAAACAGTTACTGGCAGTAAGTTGAATATCTGACATGGCCTGTTTGGCAGTCAGAGAGAGTGTGTGTGCGTGCGCGCAAATGAAACAGAGAGAGAGTGTGTGAGTGTTTCCAGTCACATTCAAAATCAAGTAGGTCAAAGTCCTGTTAATAACCAGCATGGGTCTGAGTTTCTGTTATGGAATTCTGACTCAAAATGGTTATTTGTTCAGTTGTTTTGAGTGCATTTGCAAGGTCACCTTTGCTGAAGAGTCTGGCTGGGCTTGTCGCTGTTTTTTCCAAATATGGTGGGGCTGTTGCCAATTGCTACAGTGACTGTAGATAGTTGAAGCTGTCTCTAAACGCACATTCTTACTGAATGTGGTTTTAATTGAAAACAACACTAGATCGTGTTTTTATCGCGTTCGTGCTTGGTAAATCGTATAAGAAACCTTAACGATATCCCTCTCAGCCATCACCGAGAGCAGTTTTTAAAATTCGGAAGTTTGGTTTTTTATTCTGAAGACAATGTACCTTGACACTGTTGTTAAGAGATACTAACCCGTGAATCTAGTGGAAAGCACATTAGAAAAGGTTTTCATGCAGAATATGTGTTTTGGTGCCTCGGTGTAGGTGAAACATACTATTTATTCAAAGCCAACCGACCGTCACATCTCTTCCTATCTCGCTTAACATCTTCAACACCACCAAACCCGCCATGTGAGGGCTATTCACACTATCTGTTGTCCCTGAAGGGAAGTGTGTGAGGAGAGGGGTGAGTGAGAGGTCCTTTGTTGTGTCCATGGTGTCTCTGACAGGGCCTGGGCCATCTTGCCAGTCATGCAGAGATGACACCAAGCCCCATGCCACACTAGCAGATGTCCCTGCTTGGCTTAGAACATATTGTGTGTGAGAGTGTGTTGGGGGGGAGGGAGGGGGGAGGAGGGGAGGAGAGCAGGATGGGAGGTGGAGGAGAAGAGAAAGGGGTATGGGATGGGGGAGAGGAGAGGGGAAGAAAGTGGGGGGGGGGAGGACGAAAACAAGACAGGGCGACACGGAAAGACGGAGAGAGAGAGAAAGAAAGAAAAAAAAAAAAAAAAAAAAAAAAAAAGAGAGGGAGGGAGGAAGAGAGGGCGAGGGAGGGAGGAAGAGAGGGATGGATGAAAAGAGTGACAGTTAGACCCTTAGGCATGGCCTTCCCAGAACAGACTAGTCAGCTGCTGCTTCTCCTCTTCCTCCCTCCAGCAGCCTCCCAGGTCTCCTCGCATCAGAGGGAAAACGAGTTGCAACACGCCGCCAACGAAACTGCAGACGCGCGCCTCCGTCACGTGTTTTCTCTCGCGTCTCGCCAACGTGGACGCTGACCCGGATCTTAAGTGATCGTAGAGTGTCAGGAACCTGCTAGTCTAAGGCTAGTCCTAGGCTAGTCCTAGGCTAGTCCTAGGCTAGTCTAAGGCTAGTCCTAGGCTAGTCTAAGGCTAGTCCTAGGCTAGTCTAAGGCTAGTCCTAGGCTAGTCCTTGGCTAGTCCTAGGCTAGTCCGAAACGAATCCGAGGCGCACCAACACTGTGACCAACCCAGATCTTACATGAATGTAGACTCTACGTTCGAAAACCTGCTAGCTCTAGGCTGGCTAGTCTTAAGCTACTCCCAGGCCCCCCCCACCGATTCTCATCCGACTTCAGCCGCCGTCATCCCGCAGCCCTCCCGCCATCGCTGCCCCATGCCCTTTTCTTCTTCTCCACACCTCAGTGCATCCGAGCGGCGGATCACATTCTTCCCCTCATCCTCATCTGCATATGGCGAGGAGCTGGCTCCGGCCTGCATGCTAACGAGGGGATATCGACGCGAGCTCTCGTTTGCCCGGCGTCAGCGAAAACGGAGGAGACGAGGGATAGAGAGCTAAATGAGAGATCATATCAGGAGGAGAGATGATGTGGATTTAATAAGGGACTCAAGGTTGCACGGCGCTTTTGTCAGATGGTTGTTGTTGATTTAATGGAGTTCGAAGGGTAGTTGTCTACCCAGCGTTCGAGAATTTCCTCTTAACACCTGCGTTTTGTTTTTGGAAACCCTTTTGATAAGACACGAGCTTAGTCAGAGATAAGTGGTCCGAGGTGAAAATAACTTCTTTTTTTCCCCGGAAATATTCAAATCTGTTATTTCGCAGCATTCGACGTCTAACACGTTCACCTGCAGTCTTGTTATTGTATTCACTGCGTGTCTCTGTTATTCTTGCTTCAGAAAAACGTAGTTCAAGGAAACAAGATGCTCTCTCTCTCCTGACAGTCTCCTCCTCCTCCCGCGCCCTCAACCATCCACTTGTTTGTCTTCTTCCAGGCTGAGAGCAGCTTTATCCACTGGGCTTCGAACGTCTCTCCTTTCTCCGGCATGCTTGGGGGAGGGGGGGGAGGAGGGGAGGGAGGGAGGGGGAGGAAACGAGTTGCTGGCTCCATCCGTGTTTCTTGTCCTCTCAGTTCCCAGAGCTCCGCACTCTTTCGTCTTCTTCCTGATTGGATGATCTCTCTGCGCACCCAGGGCCATCTCTCACCCTCTGCAAACGAGACGGCCCCGGGTCCTGGTCTGGCTGCCGTTCACCTCAGCACGATCGTCTGCCGCGTGAACTGTGGGTGTCGCCTGACCGCCAGGGGCACCGGATGGCCCGCGGGCGAGCGCACACCGGTAGCTGACGCGTGGGGATACGCACATACGTGAAAGCACACCAACGTTCACAGCCGTACAGATGGAAAGAGTTGGCAAAAATATTTGACTTTAGAACAGTGTTGAACAAAAGAGTCATCATTCGGATGATTTGCTGGGGCTGTTAGATACCTTGATTACCTTCTCAACATTAACGATGTTGCTTCCCAGGTTCTGGATGCGTTGCCACCAGTTGACCTTTCCCAGGACTAGAAGTTTTCTTTGAATACATAAGACTCCTAAAGTTTCCTTTTGAAGATCTCCTTTGAAGGTACTCCCCTTCAAGTGCAGTGAAATAGAATCTCTTTATGTGCATTGTACCCTCTTAAGATGCGGTATGCTATGTGCCTGCTCTGTGCTGTACGTGCCCTCGCATGTCGACGTGTTATACGCCTGCGCGCGCGCGTCTGTCCGCGAACGCTACTCCAGGGTCAAGTGGGTTTTTAAGGTCAGCTGATAGAGCCGCCTCTGTTTCTGACAACACATCTGCTGTTGTCTCTCTTTCCATCCCGGCTCATCTGCCGACGCGCTTTCATTAACTCATGTGAGGAATGTGTTCTTTTGGCTCTCCGGACGATCTGCGCACACAAGCAATCGCTCCTCCGATCCAAGAGAGAAGCGAGAGAATGTGCAAGGGAGTGGGGGAGTGGGAGAGGGGGAGAGTGGGGGTGTGGGAGAGAGGGAGATAGAGGGGTAGAGGGAGAGTGGGAGAGAAGGGCGAGTAGGGCGAGAAGTAGAAAAGGAGAATGTGTTGAGAGGAGAGGGGGAGGGGGGAGAGAGAGGAAGAAACGGAAGAAAACGAGCCTGGGGAAAAGGAGCGGTGAGCTGTGGTACTGGTGATGGGCCCCCCACGCCAGGCATGAGAGGACAGAGCTCTGGTGCCGTCAACCTCTGAATCAACACACATTTCTGCCTTTCGCTCGGCAAACCAGCGAGTCTGGGACCCTGAGGATCGCCGGGGAGGGAAAGGTCAGAGGTGAAGAAGGGGACGGGACCCGCAGATCCAGACGCAGACGCTCGCCTCCTTGTGCGCCGAGCCGTTCCCGTCTCCACAATCCTTTGGCCTTTTAATCGCAGCTCGCTGTGCTTCCCCTGTGGTCAGGGCTGAGAACGGATATGGAAGCCCCCGAAATGTCAAGATTGGGTCCTCCTGGCAATCACTGCTGGCATACACGCTGGCCTGAGCCTGATGTCAACGTGTGTGTGTGTGTGTGTGTGCATGAGAGACACAGAGAGGACAATTGGAATGAGAGGTGGTGCACATGCGCGCGTGTGTTCCTGCTCATTCATATTGTACGGTTTTTCTGCGAGTCCGTGTTTGCGTACGTCACGCTATCTCAACATCGAGGTGCCATCTGTGTTGACGCTCTTCCCCGCTCGCGTGTGTGTTGGTGGGGATGACACGGAGGGCTATGGGGACGAAGGCCTCATCTTGGGAATGGACACGCCTGAGAGAGACACTGGAGGGAACATCTGGAAGAAACGGCGAGCGATAACAAGGGAGAGAAAAGAGAGAGAGGAAGAGGAAGTATATGGTTCCGGGTGTCGCTCGCCCCCCTGTCGCTTCCTCCTCCCTTCACTTCCTCTCTCTTTATCTTCCCTTCCAAAGGCTCCTGGGTTGGATTGTGCAAGCAGCCGGGTGTGTGTGTGAATGGGGGTGTGCTGTTGCCCCCTCCACACACACACACACACACACTCACACGCATACGCACACACACACGCACACGAAAGCGATTGAAATCTAGTTGCGCCGGACAGCCCCTTCATTATGACATCGAGCGAACCGAAACAAAAAAACGACAATCTTCATCCTGTCGTCAACGGCGACGACCCCTCGTCAGTCGCAACGGGACTCCATTCCGGATGCCGTGCGGTCGGAATGGCGTTTCCGAGATGCCGGCTGGAGAACGGCCTTTCCGTCCAACGATTTCGTCCTGCGTAGGAGACGACGCGCCGTGTCATACACCTGAATGCATCTGGGTACAATGAGCTGTCTTCGGACTGAGCCGGGCCTGCAGCGGATCGGGTTTCCCGTGCTTCTGCTTCCGGACCTCTGAGATGCAGAACTGGGAAGCTGAGTGACAAGGGAAGGAGGTCTCGGAAGCCACGGTCCGAATCGGGGGGGGGGGTTTGGCAGGGCGTTATGATGAGGGATTCTGTGCTTTGTGTACTAATTGACTGATCAAAACAACTGCGTGTGCATGTGTTTGTACTCTGGTGTTTAGTGTGTGTGTGCGCGCTCGTGTGCTCTGGTGGTTAGTGTGTGTGTGTGTGTGTGTGTGTGTGTGTGTCTGCACAGGCGCCAGAAAGGATCATTCCCTCTGCTCCAGTGCTGTGTCGGGTGTTGATTGTTTCCCATTCTAAGTGTGATCTCTCCCAGTTTGTTCCAGCTAAAGCAGTCTTGTTTACAGAACAAAGCTGTAAACAAACACACTCACGCGCGCACACACACCCGCACACACGCACACACACACACAAAAATGGGTTGAAACATAAAGTCATTTACAGCAAATTGAGCAACTCGTTTTTTGAAGGAAGCGGTCATGTCCATCTGCTAAGGCCATCTGGCTCCTCTGTTGCAAAATAGCTTCTTCATCCAAGCCCGATTCGCCTGGTTTTTCCTTTTATATTTCTTCAACTTTTCTTCTTTCACGCTTTGCATCTCCGTACAGCCATCCGTTTACAGAGCCGTTTAAATGTCTTGGTATCCGCCACACTTCTTCTTCAGGAGATGTGTCTTTTCCAGCGAGAAATTACTCCCGATTTTTCTTCATTTTTTGTTTTTTTTTTGAACACGGACATTTGCGATTCCTATAATAGCAGAGTCTGAAATGCTCCAAAGGACACATGTAAACACCCGCTTGTTCAAGCTTTGATTTCTGGAACTGCTGGGGGGGGCTGAACGTTCCGGAAATACACGACATCAAATGCTGTCGGAAATGTCCGTCAAACAGTCAGATGTCGAGGTCAGATGTACCTCGTGAAAATGTTCACCAAGTTGTTGTCAGCTGCGGCAGTTTGTTCAGCCGTGGGAAATGGGTGTGTTGACCACTGCTCATCAGCAAACCACGCCCCTCTGTGACAACCTGAGGGAAATGTACCCATCCCTGTGACACCCATCCATCCAGCGTTGGACACGCCCATGCGACCGGCCCCGCGCGGGCTTGTTGTCATGGCGGTTGCTATGCTCCCGCCGGACATGAGACACTTGGAAATTGAGGTGACCGCAACTGCCTGCTCCCAGAAGCCTCTGCAGCGCCTGGCCCGTCTAATCAGGATCCAGGTGCCGTCCAATCAGGATGGAGGACCCTTGTGGAGCAGTTGTATCGGATCAGATTGATTATGGGATCCTGAGGAGGATGGGTGACACGGACACACACACACACACACACACACACCTCCCACCGTATGTTCTCTAGCCTGACAACCTGTGAAGGTTCGGAGGTCTTTCTCAAGTCTGTCGCTTCGGTCACTGGGGGGCAGAAAAGTTAAAGTAAACATATAGATGTATGCATGCAGACTTTAGTAGCCTTATCTTGACAGTTATGAGATTCGTCCCTTTAAAGAGGGTAAAAAAAACAATCCACGGGTTGAAACTTGGGACGAGCGTGCATGCTGCTACGATGTTTCCATGTTGTACTGAGACAATTATATCGGATAAGATGTGCTTTGCCACAACATTCAAAGTAGAGTTTTGTGGCAAGAATATCATTTTTAGTCTCTGCGAAACGCTCCCATGACGCTGCGATCGTCTTCCCGGCTAAATGTGGGCTTTTACAGGCAATCACAGTGATTTACCATGTCAACGTTAATTCTTTCTCGCTCAGAAAAGACACATCAACGTGCCTTTAGTCGCAAGGATCGTAAATGATAGATTTGGAATTGTTCTTGAGTGAGGGAGTGAGTGAGTGAGAGAGACAGAGAGAGAGACAGAGAGAGAGAGAGAGAGAGAGAGAGAGGCAGAGAGAGAGACAGAGAGAGAGACAGAGAGAGACAGAGAGAGACAGAGAGAGAGAGAGAGAGAGAGAGGCAGGCAGTAACGGATGTATTTTGGCTATGAACGGAAGGAAACGGAGATATCCGTCGTGTTGGTATATATTTTTCTTCTGATCACAGCGCCGTTTTTTTTGCTTTTTTTGTTGGCGTGACTTGCGTAGCACTCAGACGAGTCTACCACAAGCTGCTCCCATCCACCATGTCTTTGATCACATGTACAGTTGGGTTGCAGGTAGACATCTCGACAAAGAGTTGTGTGTCTGACGGTGGAGGGGGACGGGGGGGGGGGATTTCAAGACGCACCGAGGGGAGACGACTCAATCACTCAAGGGATCGGAGGAGCAGGGTGCCGTCTCCTTCAAACAGACGTTGTAGACACAGTTCTTCCTCTTTCTTTTTTTTTTTCTAAGTACACAAACACATCCATGCAAGCTGTGTACACAAACTGACAGTTAGACAGAAACACACACGCAGGCACACTTCACACGCATCTCAAATATTCCTCTCTCTCTTGTGCCCGCTGCGGTTATCTTGCAAAAAATCCAACCCCCCCCTTTTTTTCCACCAGCACCAGTCCTGGGAGATCTATTTAGCTCCTATCCGTTAAATTGAAGTTTGTTGCCGACGAACAGACGCATGTTCAAAGGCTATCAATATGGAAAGTCTGGGGTGGTCTCTCTCCCGCATCTCTCTCCTCCACCTCTTTCCTCTTTCCCCTCTACCTCTCTCCTCTATCTCACTGATCTTTCCTCTTCCACATCTCTCCCCTCTAACTCTCTCCTCCTCTCTCACGGATCTCTCCTCTCTCATCTCTCTGCCTTTTCCCTCTCTAGCTCACTGATCTCTCCTCTCCCACCTCTCTCCCTTCTACCTCTCTTCTCTCTCTCACTGATATCTCTCCTCCCCCCACCTCTCTCCTCTCTCCCTGATCTCTCCAGGTGACTTTAAGCAGGGCTGACAGTGGGGGAGGGAGGGCATCAGAGGCAAAAAAAAAAAAGATGTTGTTCAGACGCTGTTCCGAAATCGAGAGACATGAGGATCGGATGTTCCCTCCCAACCCCCCTTGAACAGAGAGCAGGTTCCCATGATCCTCCCTGGGCCCCCATCCCTTCCAAGAACCATGGCGCCCTCCTCTCTCCTTCTAACCTTGCCAGCACTCTGAATATGAGCTGTTGATTCTAAACGATTGTAGTTCGCCAGCCAGCTTGGCTCCTCAACTGTATTTCTGAAATTGGGTTTTTCTAATTAGAATTTGCTGCCTAGGTGTTGAAATTTGGCCACTAATGGAGTCAGAATTCTGCCAAAAACGGTGTGGATTCAAAGCCAGGGTGTTGCATCGAAACTCTCCCGTTAAAACTTCCCTGGCTAAGCTCAGCGCAGACAGTATAAAGTGTACTGGCCCCATGGAGTTATCTTTGGCTAGGATTTGTTGAGTCTTGGCCCTCTAGCCTGGGTTTAATCTCATTCTCTCAACGAAAGCCGGAAAGAGAGATCAGGAAACGAGCATTTAACAGATGTAAGGAGGATCGAAGGGGCGTTTTTCGGCCTTCCTTCAGAGTCAGTCAGACTGCGGTGGGCCTGCTCATGGTTAAGAGGACTGGCCTCACTCCGGGTTTGCTGTGCTGCTCAGCCAGGTTTTCCAGCGAGCCGGTCCTGAACAGAACCTTTTGTGTTCCTTTTTTAATTCAAACTATGTCCTTCACAGCAATGATGGAGAATAAGGAGGGGAGCCCTGAAGGGTTTTGTATGAATTGCAATCGATTTCTATTTGTACTGTTTTGGTGATATTTAGTGTGCGCGCGTGTGAGTGTGCATGCGTGCGCGCGTGAGTGTGCATGCGTGCGTGTGAGTGTGCGTGCGCGCGTGAGTGTGCGTGCGTGCGAGTGTGCGTGTAAGTGTGTGAGTGCGAGTGCGCGCGTGCGTGCGCGTGCGAGTGCGTGTCAGCAGGGTAGGAGAGAAGAAAAGGAAGAATGATGCAGGGAGATGCTCTTCTCCCCGTCTCACAGCAAACAGAGTTAGAGGTAATTATAGAAGCTCTGGCTCCCAGCCCTTAGATAAAGATTGATAATGGTGCTTTCATTTCAATTTCAAAGTGCGAGTGTGTGACCCAGACGTTGTGTTTGCGCGTGTCACATCATATAAGTATATGCGGGGGTTTGCTCATTCGCAAGTGTGTGTGCGCGTTTTCAGAATGTGTGCCGAGCAATAGAATTAAGTGTCTGACAGGAAGCGGTTTGACAATCTATTAAATGAAGTGAAAAGAGGTGAGCGCGACTCCTAGAAATGAATAGGGCATCAGATGCTATTGACTTCTGGCAAAGAGTCAGACAGTCAAAGTTGTGCTGGTGTGAGTTGGAGAGGATGCACAGGAGCTGGTATGGATCAGCCCCGCCGAAACAACCATGATTTGTCTTTCGATGCTGGCAGGGAACCGCGAGGGAGGAACCCGCGGAAGGCCCGTTACCGCCAGACGATGTGTGCGTGTCACTTCTGAAGCTGGCGTGTCAGGATACTCCTCCATCTGTGGGCCGCGCGCGCGCTCGCTCGCTCGCTCGCCAAGCGTGTTCGCACGTCTTCAGCGTTGCCGTTTTGCGCGTGAGATTTTGCGAGGCAACATCTGGGCCCACGTGTTCCCGGCGCTCGCTGACTACAGTCGCTTCGTGTTTTATGGATGATGTCACGACAGCCGTGTGAGGGGGAGGGGGTGAGGGCTGAAACTGGATTCGAAAACGCCAGATTCTCTCTCGTCCAGGGACTGCTGTAGGTCTGTTGATACTCAACAGCGGGCCTGAGCAGACTAGCAAAACTGTACTTGCATTCCTAGAGTAGCAACTTCGCCCACGACACTGTAGTATACTGGGAAAGAGTATACTCGACCATAACCATATGCTGGACATTAACGTTGTCAAATCCATTCTAACGTTATCGTACAGTTCATTGAACAACAATAATGAACCATTAAAATGAAGTCGATAGATGAAACGAACCCATAAACCTTATTACGTTTTTATCAACAGCTCTCGGATATCGTTTGAAAAAGAAATCCAACTATCCGAGTCTTTTCAAACTCAAGGTTACCGGCTAGCTCTTGCATACTGGGCAGGCTAGCTCATCCACCATCGCGTGCACGCATAATGGAGGTGTGGACATTCCGTTTACCGGCCTGCGACTATACCAAGACAGAGGGTCACTGAACCGAGGCTCATCATGCGAAGGCAAGGGACGTCCTGTTCTTCGTGAAGCCGTGCCTGCCATGTGATTGGTGGAGGACATTAGCTAGCACCGTCGAACAACTCTCTTGAACCGCCAGAGGAACCGTGCGATCGATGACACGGTGCAACTTTAGTGTTATGGTCCTGAGATGGAACAGTCACTCTGGGCGAAGAAGACAAAGGTCTGTCCTTCTTCCAAGCGTACTTCCTAGTGCACTCTTGTGTCTAGTTATCCTCCTACCAACGCCCCCCGGAGCCCCGAGAGCGTTGGCACCGGCGGGCGTCCGCACGCTTCGTGACTGTCCGAGGTAGCGTTCGCTCAGGACTGCCGCAGCTAACCGCTTCGGAGGCAAGCGCAGCGGCCCAAAAGGAGCGCCAACCCAGGTTCCCCTCCGCCAGCAGTCAGGTGAAAGGGCCGGAAGAATAAAAGGATGCACCGCTCATCTAATCTAGCAGCGCACGCCTGTTAGCGGTTGTTATGGTGCGCGGCGGGGGGTGAGGGGGGGGACGTGGGGGGGGGGGGGCACATTGCTACAAGGGGCGTCGGAGCGTGTTGCTTTATTCTGCACCTGTAAGTGCAGGGGGGGGGGATCTGCACCTGTAGCACACAGGAGGGGGGAGGGATGGGGCTCTACACTTGATGCTATTATGCGACGGTGACTCATCGCTGACGGTTTCGAAAGGGTATTTTGTGTGTGTGTGTGTGTGTGTGTGTTGTGTGTGTGCCAGGTTGTAGTCGTTTCAAAGTTCATGTACACTGTCCTGTCTTAGTGTTTATTATTCAGTCTTCCTGTTTTTCCTCGCACGTGTTTTTTTCTGATCGCCCTTCGCAGCTTCTCCTCTCTCTGTTCGTCGCCTCCCTGGTCTCTCCGGCTTGGTCTCTCGCCATCTGTCTCTCGCCCTCGGATCTCTCGCCTTCTGTCTCGTCTCTCCCTTCTGTCCTCGCTCATGCCTCTCTCCCCGCCCAACGCCGTCACATCGGGAAAAGAAGGACAGAGGGAAGAGAGGGCCTTCGCTCCACCTCCGAGTCATCCTGTCCTTCTCCTCTCATCTCTCCCTTTCCCTCTGTTCCCTTCCCTCCTCCTCCTCCTCCTCCTCCTCCTCCCCCTCCTCGGCCAGGGCTGGAGGTCTGTTGAGGGGATTAGAGCGGCTTGAGAGGCTCGGCGCTTCCAGCAATGCGACAAATCGGCCTCGCAATCTGTTTGAAGCGCACAATGGCCGACGTTTCGATCTGTAAGTACAGCGAGCGCTGGCTCCCGTGCCCCTGATGCGACGCGGCCCATTCAGACGGCTCCTTTTCTCTGCCGCTCTTCGGTGCCACCGCCGATACCATGTTTTTGTGTCTTGAGTGGATTCGTGGTCGACACAGGCGAGCAGTAACGACACATACTCAGACTCCACTCCCCCCTCCCTGCACACACACACACACACACTCATGCACACACACACACACACACACACTCATGCACACGCACCAAGCCATTTCTTTTTCCACCTCCTTGCACGTGTTGCATACAGACGCTTATGACTAATTCTTCTGTGTGCTCCGTACAAAACTGTGACATTAACAATCAGGCCGGGGTGACATGGCCAAGGCCACCGCGCCAGGGAGCCCAGCGCGGGGCTTGTGTCTCATTCGTTCAGCAGCCAGTAAATTAGACAGCTCAGCCTGAACAAAAGCCCCTCATCAAGGCCAACACTTTGTGTGTGTGTGTGTGTGTGCGTGTGCGTGAATGGATGAGTGTGTGTGTGTGTGTGTCTGCGTGTTTGGATGAATGTGGGCGTGTGTGTTTGTGTGAGAGAGGTTTAATTAGAACACAGCACCTGCCTCCTATCACTGGGTGATTAGACTTCAACTCCCATTAAACACGTTACTGTTGGGTCTTTGCGTCCTAAATATTTCACTGCCATCTCTGTCCTCTCCTTGTTCTGGTGGGTGTTCTAGTCCGCCTGTTTGTCTTCAAAGGAGATGGAACAATTATGGAAACGGTAGTTTAGTTGACTTTTCGTGAGGATGCTGGACCCTATTTAGAATCCATATTAGGTTCTGATAGTATTTCCGATCGTGTGGAAGGGGTATGAGCTTATCTACTGGAGGTCCACTCCATTTCCTCACGCCCCCCCTCCCTTTTTTCTTCCGTTCATCCCAGTCTTTCATCCCCCTGTTTCTGTCCCCCCCCCCTCATCTCTCCATCTCTCTGTCCTTCCCTCATGGCCACAAGCCGGGTGTTGAATGAAGAGCGGCTTACAGAAGGCACATAGCCAATCAGGAGCTCTCAGCGGGCGGCCTTCCTCCCCATGCCCAGCCACCGGGCCACCTCGTCAAGATGGACGCACGGGCGGGAACCTCCGGGGGCGGGCGCCGTGGGCGAGCGCGCTCATTTCTGCCAACGGAATAGATGTCCTCGCACATTGGCTGGGGGGTTGCGGGGTGGTGGGGATTGGGAGGGGGGGGGGGGGGAGGAGAGGAGGGAGGGAGGGGGGGTTGGGGTGACTGTCATTGGTTTTTGTTTGTTTACCAATCCTCCCTCTACACCTTTTCTAGTCTGGAGCGACTGTCCCGAAAATGATTTTTGTGTGCGTGTGCGTGAGGGACATTTCCTTTGAAACGTGGGTCCCCTAAAAGAATTCTGTATGGCTTCGTCTGTGGATTTCTCATATTGCTCTTGTCAACAACAACGAAAAGGCGAGACTTTGGACGGTGTTGATAAGAGTCCTTGCAGCGGTGCCTGTCCCTCCTGTGTATGAAACTTTTAAAGCTGTCCTTGAGCTCCCAGTGAATCACTGGCGTCATGGGCCTTGCCACTCCATGGTAGGACAGGGAGGGAGGTCAGTGATTTGGCTCACATCTAGGGAGGAGGAGGAAGGACTGAGGAAAGGACGCGGGGAAAAACGCTGATATCAACAGAGGTAGTTAAAAGAGAGTGGAGGAGTTAACCAGCCTGCTGTTTGTTCCAGCTTTGCTTTCCTAAACGTGGCTCCCATTAGACTGACATGGACACGATCAGAAAGTGAGTGCCACAACATCTCTCCTCTCTCGCTTCCCTTCTCATTTTTGGGGGGCTTTTGAGAGAGTCTCTCTTTCTTCTCTCTCCCTCCCATCTTGCTTTCTTTCGTTTTCGTTCTCTCTCTTCCTCTGTTTTCTCTCTCTCTCTCTTCTTCCTCTGTTGTCTATCTCGTTAGAAGAGACTGTGTGTGTTTTTTGCATCAAAACATCCAGCCCAGACCCCCGAGCGGTGGCCCGAGCAAGGTAACACAAGAGGCCCTCAGAACCCTCCAAAATGGCCGCCTGGTCCACCCTGGCCTGTTGTGAATGGGCTCTCCTCACTCCTCACTCCTCCTCCTCCATCTTCTTGAGGTGCTGTTTCTGCGCGAGTCCACAGTTTTGGGTGGTTGTTATGTTTCCTCGTTCTCTTTTGTCAGGCACCACCTGATGTTAGTCAGCAGCCTGTGGATATGATTGATTATCATTAATATTAAAGTCCCTCTGACCCACTTTCTGGGTCGTGCGGCTTGCATATATATATATACCCCCCCCCCCCCATTAAGGATGGCCAGAGCCTGGGAAGCAGCCTGCCGCTCTCTTCCCTGTGATGCGTCCGAGGCGGAGAAAGAAAGGGATGGAGGAGAGCAAGAAGGAGAGAAGAAAGCCTGGAACAATATTTCGCTCCGCTTGAAGTTGTCCGCCAGTCCGCCCAAGACTGAGAATACCCAAACAGGCCATTAGCATTGGAGAAAGATGCATTTGCACTCCAGACAGAGCAGCGGAACGAGGGGGAGGAGAGAGAGAGAGAGAGAGAAAAAAAAAGAATTCCTATTTCTTTTGTCTATGGTTTATTAACTGTAAAGGATGGGGTGCTCAGCCAATGTGTTGGCCGTCATAGCTTGCTTATGGATGGGATTATGTGAACGGTTAAGTGATTGAGAGGGGGAATGACTTGCGAAACAGGGTAATTTATAGATGGTGCTCTACAGTGCTGTGTGCACGGACAGTGTCAATAAGTCAGTGCGAATATTGTCTGACAGAATTGCTCTCTGTTTCTGCACTCCTTCTTCATGTCTCTCTCCATTTGTCTCTCTCCCCCCTCTCTCTTTCTATTCCTCTTTTCTCCCCCGTCTCTCCCATTACGCTCGCTACGACTCCTGAGCTCGTCTCTCCCTGGCTCTCTCCTGTCTCCCCGATCATACCTCTTCGTCTCTCTCCCTCCATCCCTCCATAGTCCCTCGCCGATGAATGGGTCTTTGTGCAACTAGCCTTGGTCAGAGTTGGAAAGCTTGCAGATAGAACAGTAATGAACAGCTCAATCCTACCGAGTCCTGCTGAAAGCCTACAAAGTGACCCTCTTCTCTCCCCTCGCTGCCTTATTAATTCAGCGCGTACGCTAACCGGAACGTGCTTCGCTAGGTCGTCAAGCAGCACTGCGTTTGAATTGTTGTTTAGCATCGCGCGGAGTCCAGATACGAGCAGCGTTGGCGTTACATAGCCCAGGGCAGACCAAAAGGGACGGTTGTTGTCCAGCCGTTGGTTAGTCACAATCCTGAGGTCGCAATCAATTCATTCCTGGGCATGAACACTGAATACTCGTGGATGGCTGTTCGAGGATACAATTGGTGTTTTCATTGTAATGGCAGAGTCAATATGTTTGCCCTTATCCACGTTAGTGCAGCTGACTGATCAGTTTAGACACTCTCGCAGTTTGTTGTTTTTCAATTCACTTAGGATGGAGACAAAAAACATAATTATACTTATTATTCGGTGACCATGTGTCAGGCAGGGATTGCAACTTGTGTTTAGACGGAGACAAGCTGGAGAATCTTGGTGTTCGGAGGGATTTCTGGGAAGCCGTGCAAGCAGTTACGTGGTCAAAACATAATAATAGACATCTTTCTCGTCTTCGACAAGATTGTGCATAATCACATCCTTTCGCCGAGTCAGTGTCGAAGCCAAGTCAAGACTGACTCGGAAAAGGAAATCTATACTATGCTCGTGGTTAGAAGACGGTCAAAGGGTTGGCGGGTGATAGTATTTAATTCATGATGAACACTATGGGTAGATGTCAGTGGGGTGTATAATCAAACATCTTCCACAACATTCAGACATCTCTAGACCCCATCTCTATAGGGTGTGTGTGTGTGTGTGTGTGTGTGTGGGCTTCGCTTTTTCTGGTGTATGAGTGTGTAAACAAAGTCTGGTGTGTCCAGTGGTAGAATAGTGTAGTCTGGATCGCGGCGTCTCATACAATGTCAAGGCAGCATCAGAGACTGCCCAGGAGTAAAAAATTGGTTCGTCCAGGCGCTACCTGGAACAGTGTTAGTCAGAGGTACAATGTGAAAATGAAGTCACAGATCAATATCGGCGTCACTAGACAATTCACCAGCGCAGTCGAATTCACGGACTCATGCGGAGCGAAGTGAGGAATCGTACGAGCACAATCGAGAGCAGCCACGCGAGGTGATGAGGGACGTATGAGCAGAGATGTACCCGCCCTGCCTCGTAGATTGGACCACCATGACAGCTCTCATGGTGCCGTACTCGCGCCGGCTGACTAAGCTCATGGCAGCGAAAGTGCGACAAGTGCCTGCAGTATCCGCCCAGACCGTAAATGTGCATCGGGCGGCTGAGGGCATGGCACAAAAGATGCACATCGCAATGTGCGACGGCCTCATACTCATCCCTGCCCTACGCTTCTTATCAGCAGCCGCTGTTTTCATATTAGACTTCTACCAGAGCGTAATGCCCCTTCAACCGCTACCAGTCCCCACAAATTTCACAGCGCATATCCCCCACCACCCGTCCTGTGCGTGCAGTATATGCGCGATCACAAAGAGCAAGGACTGATTCCTCTGAAGCCTCCCGGTTCGCTTCCTCCTGCTCCACTGATCTTCCTCGCTATACTAGTCAAGTACCGCCTCAGGCGGCCCAGCAGTGGAAATAGGTCGTCTGTTGGTGTCACTGGCTTGAGATGAAAGTCTGAGATGACTGGCCCTCGACACTGTGAACCTTAGGAAAGTGCGGCGTGAACGGCGGGAGCCGGGAGTGCGGGGTGTTATGGCAGGGTTTCGAGGATGTAGTATCCACGATAGTGAACCGTCACCCCACCCGTTCTTAGGCCCCTCATTCAGGGTAGGTTTCTTCTTCATCTCCCCTTTCTCCCCCTAACCCCCCAACACCACCCCCACCGCGCCCCCATCACCTGACAGCATCGAGGCATCGACACACGACACGACGCAGTCACCGACTGACAGCACATGCCACTCACTACCACCCCACCGGGCCTCGGCTGGTCTGTAATTCTTCCTGCGCATTCTAGTTGGAACGCCCTCTGCAGCCACCGCTGTCTCTCATCTTCTGATTCCACGCTCCGATTGGGCGCGTCGAGCTGTGTCCAAGGGCAGATGTAGCCAAAGCTGTGCAAGGACGAGCCGTCTGCATGTCTATGCATCAGGTTCTGAAGCCTCCAGCCCATGAGTGCTCAGGCAAGGCCCGTTAGAGAGAGGCCAGAGATGAGAAAAAGAAGATAAGACACAGGAAGACCTTCGTGACCACACCCACTCTCTTGTTATCGTAGAGGACGAATTGGGCTAAACAAATGGAAGAGAAAGATGGCCAAGCGCTAGCTTGCTGATGCAGAATCAGGGTCAACGAAACTATTTCCTGCTCGTCAACGTTTGGGGAAACAGTGTCACGTCCCCGTTCAAGGTACTGGAACCTTCTCATCGACCCGAAATGTCTCGTCCGTGAACTTGGACTCTAAGGAGGCCATTACCGTATCCATTGACCAGCGGGTAGCACGCAGACCAGTAGATGACACCGCCTCACCGAAGCCCGCCCCCTTCCCTCGCCCGGTATCGCATCTCGCCGCTCGCGCAAACAGCCAGGGGTCCATTAGAGGAGGGGGTAATGTGTCAAGCAACGGCGTGGCGCCGATGGCCTCACATTTACTTTGATGAGTGGATCGATGGGTCCGGGTGTCAGGGAAGCTATTCATCTCTCCTGGGAGTTGCGCTGATTTTAGTCGGTGTCATTTTTAATGCACTGTTTTAGAAGCGCGGACCACCCCGAGGATCGATAATGCGTGCGCGCCAGGGAAAACGGAACCCGCGGACCTCAACCTGGTAATGGATACGCCTTTGATTAAAGTGAGGCTCGCGAGCGAGGTCCTAGATGGTTATTCATAAGTATGGTGACTTACGGCGGCTCGCGCTAACATGCACTCAACATCTCTCATGCTTATTCCCTTGTTTCATTTGCGTGTGTGTGTGTGTGTGTTTGTGTGTGTGTGTGTGTTTGTGTGTGTCAGTGGGCTCAGGCGTAGACTCCTCTCATCAGTCAAGTGTTTGTGCCACTCATCTCATTTCGGCTGAATATTCATAAAGTAAACACAAGAGCAGTTTGCCACAAAGATAAAGGAGGCGGAGGACGCAGAGAAAGCTAAAAAGAGAGAGAGAGAGAGAGAGAGAGAGAGAGAGAGCACCATTTAGTTTGATCAGCCAACAGTCATTCCTCCAGCCATGTCCATTTGCGAACCCTTCACACGTTGCAGTGAAGTATGCTGCTCCAGACTGAAAGAGAGAGGAGGAAAGGAGGTATAAAAAAAGAAAGACTATTTCCATTTCAAAAATGAACATACAAAGGGAAACTAGTGAGAAGCAGGGCTTCAAAGCCCCAGAGAGGCGCCAAATAGAGTGTTGTCCCAAGAGGAGTGTCCCCTCATCTGAGCTTTGGTGTCCCTCTACATGGACGCTGGCTCCTTGTAGATTACCCAGCATCCTCTCTGTTATGTGTTCCCTGCTGTGTGTCTTCTGATGTCCCTGAGGGGTTGGGGGGGGCTGGAGGAACTCTCCCTTCTCTGTCTCTCTCTCTGTGTCTCTCTCTCTGTGTCTCTCTCTCTGTGTCTCTCTCACTCTCTTTGTCTTTCTCTCTCTCTCTCTCTGTCTTCCTCTCTCTCTCTCTCTCTCTCTCTCTCTGTCTTTCTCTCTGTCTTTCTCTCTCTCTCTCTCTCTCTCTCTCTCTCTGTCTTTCTCTCTCTTTCATTTACTACCTTCCATGATATTTGCGCTTTCTAATTGTGGGGATATTTACAGGTTTTGGTGATTGGGAGGAAATGTCAGTCTCTCCCTCCCCTCGCTAAAACCATTAGTCTAGCATGGTAACATAGAAATTTCTGTTCTCCCTAAAGAGATGGCATGCTGAGAAGACGCTCAATGAAATGCTCACGGTGGGCGTCTCGAGACCAAAGCTCAACCATTCTGCGTGAGAAAGAAATATTGCTCTTTTTTTCGTCTTCAAACCTTGCGGAATTTGTGCTGTTAGTGTAGTTATGTCCCAGGTCCATTCGTCAAATAGGACTCGACAAGAAAGACCCCGTACAAAGCAACATGGAGTCATCGGCTGAGATATGCAGATAACGATGATTTTGATGTTGTGTAAAAGTGTTGCGTCTTATGGTAATGTCGAGTACATATTATTATGTTTGTCCATCTGTGAGCTGAAGGTTAGTGTATTCCATTCCTTTGGAAAGCGTGCTCGCACATGAATGTGGGTCACAAGGGTCACAATATGGTGTGTGTGTGTGTGAGGGAGGGAGGGAGGGAGGGAGGGAGAGAGGGAG